>VFFE01009207.1:5315383-5352372 GCA_008921705.1 Burhinus oedicnemus
TTTTTTTGGTTTTTTTTTTTGGTCCCAAACTTGTTTGGGTTTATTGGGTTTTTTTGTCCCAAACTTGTTTGGAGCCTGGTTCATCTGCAGCCGTGTCAGGGTTACTTCTAACAGAGGGTATCGTTTGTCCTCGGACTCGCACACACACACACGCACGAGGCGATTCCCGTAAACCCTCCCTTAGGAGATCCCGGGGGACAAGTGCCGGGGAGAGGGGGCAGCTCCGTCCTGCCTGTGCAGGGACGCGGGGACGAGCGACTCGGCCAGCTCCGTGCTCGGCTGGCGATCGCTGCCATCAGCTGCATGGAGGGACCCGACGCCCTTCTCCCCCGGGATCACCCTCTCCAGGGACTCCCGGGAGGCTCAGCGAGGTGTAGTGGGCGAGGGACAGACTGCGTCCCGTGGGGAGAAGGAGCCGTCTCCAGCCCGGAGCAAAGCGCTCCACATCCCGATCCCTGCCTCTAACCTTTCCCCCCCGCCGTGTTTCCCAGCAGTGAGCGACACCTCGCCATACCCCAGCCCCAAGGTGGAGGAATGGAGCAGCCTGGGCCGAAACAGCTTCCCCCCCCCGGCCCAGCACGCCGTGAACGGGCTGGAGAAGAGCTCCCTGGAGCAGGAGGCCAAGTACAGCCAGGTAAAGAGGGAGGGGGGGGAGGGCGGTGATGCACAGGGCCCCTGAGCTCGCCCGCGGGCTTGTGGCCCTCGCCCGGGGCTGCCGCTCTCGGTGCGGAGCCGGTGCCGGCTTTGGTTTGCAAACGAGCCCGCCAAGACGGGCGACGTCGGGAAAGAGCCCGGCTCCCTCCTCCGCTCCTCTCTCCGCTCCCTCCCTCGGCACAGCCGCCGCAGCCCCCCGGCAGCCCCCGGCCTCCTTTGCCCTGGCCGAGAGGCTCCCGGCGGGCGGAGGGCTGGCGGGGCGGGCAGCGCCCGCATCCCGGTCGCCCCGGGCTCCCGCCGCTGCCCCCGCCGCCGCGGCACAGCCCGCCCAGCAGACACCCGAGAATCGCCGCGCCCCGGCCCAGCCGCCCGGCCACCGGAGCCCGCCGCGCCGCCCACCGGGGCTCTGCCCCCGGCCCGGCCCCGCGCCCCCGCCGCCCCGGGCCGCCTGAGCGGGCACGTCCCGCCGCCGCCCTTAGAGCCGCGTCTTACCCTGTCCGCAGCGTGCTCTGTAGGCAGGGGAATAATTTGAAAATGAGGTGTAATTGCTTCCTACATTAAGCATTTTTAAACGCTTAAGTAGACGGCGAATTTCCTACGTTTTAATTACAACACAATATAACTGTTACTTAATAAATCTCTGTCTGAATCTTTGTACTTGCTAATCAAATCCCATGCCAGGAGAACAGCTATAAAAGGCTTCACTGTTACTAGTTGGCAAAGCACGGGTTTTGAAAACTTTTTTTCCGTGCGATGGAGACATTTCAAAACGTATCGCAGGTCTCAGACTGTGACTTCCCTGCCCGTCATTTGTTACGCTTATAATGAAGTCGAGGAAAACGTGTGATCTCTATTTAGCGTGTTCCCATCCAAAGACAGAGGGTTTGGACATATTTTTCGAGTTCTGTGTCTGGTTTTGGATTCCATGTCGAGGAGACTTTCGTAGCTCGGATTTGGTGCTGAGAGTAGCTGAATCAGACCCTTTCAAACTCAAGATGTGGAGCGCAAACTGCGGGAATGCTTGCAAAGAGGTGAATGAGGCAGAGTGGGAAATACCGTAGGCCCCAAAGGTGAACAGCCGCTTTATTCCATATATTGCCTTGCAAACAATATACTGTCCTCAGTGCTGTCATACTTGTTTTGTATTACATTTTTCTATTATCCCACTATTAATCTGTTCATTTCGTATTACTGAGCAATTTAGTATAGCCATGACTTGTACAGTTAAAGATAGAATTAGAGTTAATATTCATCCTTCCACAATTTTCTTTAAAACCAAAACAAATAAAGTGTTAGCAGTCTTACTAAAAATGATGGAAATAGCTTGTCATTATTCTGTTAGGAACAGCTGCACTGCGGCTGCGTTGTCTTAGGTTCCAGGCTGGGCCTTCTGCACACGATTCTGCTGGAATATTCACAGGATCTGGCTCATAGGCTCTGTTGGAATCTCATTTACCTCAACAAACGTGTTGAGGAACAATGTTACGTACATCGGATTATTTTCAGTGCTGGCGTTGGAAACTGTTTTTTGTCTTTTTTCACTCTTTCAATATGCTTTCATCTTCATAATACATCACTGTCAATACCAGTCTTAAAGCTTTGTTCAACCTGAAAGATCACCTGATAAATGTAATTTAAACATATTCGCTATTTAAAAATGGAGCAAATTGCTATTAATAAAATGGAATTCATTTATCAAAATACATTGTCCAGAGAGTTTAACAGGGCAGAAAAGCTCAAAAGTATTTATCCAAAAGGTCATTTTCAGAACATTGGTCACTAAAAGAAGACACAGAGGCGATTCCCCCCAGCTCTTCCCTATAATAATATGCGTAAATAGAATTTGGCTTTGGAAAGTTTTAATGTATAGACCAGTCTATTCGTGTAGTACTCAGACTTGCTTACCAGAGAATTCATTCACACGTACATTAATTGCTTTGTCTGTCACAAGTTTACTACCTTGCTAATTTAGAATGTAGAAAGTTCATGTCAAGTAAGGATGTGAAAATGTGGGGTTTTTTGCAGTTTTTGCAACATTCTTTTTGCCAAAAGATCTGTTCCAACCAGGAGCAAAGTGAAATTTATGAACTGAATTCTTGCTGCACGTAGCACTGACTTACTAGCTGTCCGTTCGCTGAAGCGCAGTGAGTCTGGGGTGACAGTCTGTGACAGTAAAGTCCCGCCAAAAGGCTCTGATGTTCCTAGATCTTTACATTGTCCCTTGCAACGCGTACTGCTTTGGGTGTAATTAGATGAGCAAGGGAGAGGAGAGAACATTGGTTCATTTGTACAGATCTAGCAAATGGGCATCTGGAATGGTGGAAAATGGGGAAGCCACAGTCATAATTTATGTGCCAGAAGGACTACTGTGAAATAGGCTCCGTCTTTGGACTTCAGGGTAAATGCTGTTTTCCTCATCTCCTTTAGGCAAAGCTCATTACAAAAGCTGGGTCTGAGGAAGGCAGACAGCAGATTTCACCCAGAGAAGAGAAGTGACTGTTCTGTAATATTCCGGTTTTATGTCTATATTACCAAAGTCAGCGGTGCCTACAAGAGGAGTAGAGCAGCAGGGAATCAAGCGTGCCTGTTTTACTTAGGCTTTCCAGTTACACAACAGGAGCAGAGGGAATGTGCTCTGAGGAGTGGTAACAAAGGGTTTTGTGTGAGCGATAGGGAGTTCTGCTGTTTCCAACAAATATCAGCTATACATTTTAAGCATCAGCAACATTCCAGGTTCACCTGTCCACAGCTTGCAAATAGCTCCATAGCTACTAAGTGAGGGGAGGACTTGTTCCCCAGCTTTAGTCCTGGAAGATAATATTTTACTTCTCAAGAAATCCCCTGGAAACTCCCTCTGCAGGGGAAAGACTAGAAAAATTGAGCCCAAAGAACAAGGTCCTCCGTACTTTTAAAATCTGTTTATTTGATCCCTCCTTTTAAAGGATATACATTTCTTCTAACACACAGGATCCTGTAGGCTTTTTTCAGGCAAAACTCTTGTTGAGCTCCCAGACTTGTCAGCCGGCAGCCAAGGCTGATCGCTTCAATGGGTTCGAACGGCTGCATTTCACCCCTTGTCCCACACATCAGTGGGAATTCACCCTGGGAAAAGAATCCACAAAAGAGGCAGGAGGACTTTAGATTTTTGCCTCAGCAATACGCAGGCACACTTGTTTAACACGAAACTGAACCTCTGGATGTAGAACATTTTGCACTTTAAGTATTACGAATTTCCTGGTGTCTCTGGGGCTGTTGTTTGCGATGTCGTTCAGTATTTGGGTTTGGGGAGTTGAAAGCTCTGCTTGGCAGACTATGGTTCTGTACCAAACATTCCCCAGGAAATCACAGAGATGCCTTGTCAAGTTTCTGTTAATTTTTTATTACCTGACATCCCAGGCTGTCGTTTATGTGCAAGCAATTGCATTGTATTTTCCCGGTGCACCATATTCACAAATTTGTCATACTGCTTTGCAAACAGAGTGACTGTGAATCAGAGAAACTGAAAAGGAAACCAGATTTTTCTGAGAGCTTGACAGTTTTGGGTCATACACATTTCATACAGAGCTCAGTTATATTGCAGTATTTATCTGGAGACACACATTCAATGTGGTGTTGGGGGAATGGTTTCTACAGATAATTATATTATTAATACAAAGGATGAATATTCTGAGTATTTTATGCATTACACAGCTTATACTGACAGCTGCATTAAGAAAAAAAATAGCTGAAATCACTGAAATACAAACCCGTTTGTACTCTGCATTTGAAATGAAAACATTTAATAAATAGCTATCGTATTTAAAATGCAGTTTTCAGACATCTGATGCTTGTGACTTTCTGGGCTAACGTCACGGATGTGCAAACTGAAAAAACTGTGGTCTTTATTTACACATGTATGAAAATGCAGACATATGTCTGTATGATTTGTTGCGAGGCGGATAGCTTTGGAAGTATTCTTTTTCAGAATTGTTTGGTGTGTGCATTGCAGGAAGCAGATGTGCATATTGCCAAAGGGAGCTGATACTCATTAATGGGAAAAAACTTGTAACTGGGGTCTAAGAGCAAGTGGTTATTGCCAACTCGGTCCTCCTGGAAAGGGTGAGCTACTTGGAGGCCTGATCCCAAATCTACCGGAGCTGCTGAGAACACTGCTCCTAATTCAGAGGGGCTTGTAAACATGATTTGGGTGAAGTATTCCTCTGATGTATTGGGCAAACCCCAAAATAGCCACTGCTTCACCTCTGTCTCAGCTGAACTTCATCACCTTGAGTTAGCGGCTTGAGCTTTTGGCTTTGCTGGGATAGCACTCCCTGCCCGTTGGTTGCATTCTGATTAGGGGTCATGAGCTCCCTGTGCTTACAGCACATAAAGGGAAGGCTCCATTTTAGGACGAGTAATTGCAGATAATTGTGGGTGCAATTCTGGACAATTATTTGCACAGAAAATGTAGGCAATGTAAATATTTAGTTCCTGATCTTTGACTGTAGATGAACAATGAACTGTATATGCGGTGGCCAAAGCATTTGTACTTGTTTTTATCTGCAGTGCTTAGAACCCACACCATACGGTAACTTCTTTGGGAATAAGATGAAAATGTAACCTTAAATGTTATGGCCAATTACATGACCCTCCTACACAGATTATTTATTGAAAAAAATAATCAGCAGGTTACTTATTTGGCATCTTATTTTCTAACTCGGGATTCAGGCAGTTGGATTCCTGCTATGGGTCCGTGCAAAATCCATCAGTGATGCTCCTCACTCATACCCGGGGGGAGGGAAGGTGTTGAGGAGAGGCGCTTGTTTACTTTCTTGCCGTAGTGCCTAGCAGAACTGTTAGCAGAGTTCCTGTCTGCTGCAGGGGTTCACACTTTGCTTGGAGTCTGTCTGGTTCCGTGTCACTCTCATTAGGATCTCCAGACCAGTGCCTGCTATTAAAATACTGTCATTAGGACGGCTTGCTCGAGGTCTAGGCATCCGTGTCATTGCATGTTGTGGGTGAGGGGCATGAGCTGATCCCACTACATGCACCCGATTCCTTCCCAGGTGATCTGGATGGCACCCCATTCGAACCCAATTTGTGAGACCTGCCTCTTACTGGCCACCTGCTTCCACGGCCAAAACACAGTGCCCTGCCCACCAACCCACATGGCTTCAGGGCACTCCACCGGGATGAAACTAATAAAGAAAGTCAGAGAGGTGAGTGAATGGTATAATGACGCTCAAACTGCACTCTGAGCACCCTCTGTTCAAAGGGCCCCAACCCACCAGGAGCTCCTCCATGACAAACAGGACCAGGGACGGACAAGTGAGAGTGGTGGGAGAAATCTATCACAGCGAAGGAGCGGAGTGCCAGGGGCAGGGGGATTAGATAGGACTTGATCTGTTCAGTCTTCTGGTGCTCGCAGTAGAGTGGGAAGTAGACAAAGACTGTATGGTGTGTTTGCGTTTGTCTGTTGTGGCAATTTATCAGCTTTGAGGAATCGCCTACATACCTAGTCATAATGACGACGGGCAGTCAATAATCGATGGGCTGTGATTTCACCCTTGTTAATTTGCCAGCGTCCCAGTAATTGCCTCTGCAGCATCAGAGGTTTGTTAGACAAAGGGGACGGCTGTTTTGGCTCTCCCTGAAGAGGACAAAGAGGGGACTTTACCTGTTTGACCCCATATTTGCCCAACTTCTAGCCGTCAAGAATCCCTTTGATGTATCCGTGTCTGTAATGTCTCCTTCTTCCAACCTCAGTTTAATTTAAATAACACTGTATTGAAATTTCAATATATTGTTAAATATATTATGTTAAGAAGGCATTTTTCGTAGAACTTTTTGCGAATACATTGTAGTTTTAACCATCAGCATAGAAAGAACAAATATGTATTTCTTTCAGTGTATTTGCTTGTTTAATGTGCATGGGTGCCCCGCCTAAGTCCAGATTTTGCCAAAATACCAAGGGGGAATTATTGTGCAAATCTGTTCTAAAACTATGGGAATCTGTTGTTAGTTCGTACTCAGGGGAGTTTGCTTATTCGGTATGATTTTCTTTCTGAACTTTCCTTTTCTTCTTGTAAGCACAGGGTATCTGTGTAAGAGAGACTCAAGTTGTGTCTTTGTCATCAAAATTAAGCTTTGTGCTCACAGCAAACAGAATTTGTTTTCATTCCACTGTGAGGTACTCCAGTTGTGAGGTTTGTTAAATAATAGAATATAACCCAAGACCCAGCACCTTTACTGGGAAAGCAGTGACCCATTTATATCATCCTTCCTAAACTGGAGTATGAATGGAAAGCAACCATTCAGTGAATGTACAGACCTTGCACAATAATCTACATTTGCGAGACATTTTAGGTGGACATATTAGTGTGTGCCGTATGTGGTAGATCTCACTTCACTGTGAAAACCATCTAAACCCATCCTTCTTCTGAAGAAAGAATCAGAAACCCTTGCTCCCTCCTTTTCCCTTGGAGTGCACTTAGGGTTTATGGCAACCTCTGTCCCCCTTGTCTCCATCGTGCCTTTTTCTCCTACCTCTCTTTTCCTCTGTTGTTTTTGTAGTGGATTCCTCAGCCTCTGAGAAAGAGCGTTTTTTTTAACTTTTGTTTCTGCTGTAGTTTGTTTTGGAAAAGACATAAAATGCCCCTGGCTCCTTTAGGAAAGGATTGGTGATGGTGTGTAAATTCAAGTTACTATTACTATTTCCAAAAGTGGGTTTTTATTTCCCTGAAGAGGCCAAGATTTAAAATTTGATAAGAAAATATAATTAAGAGTGATTTTGATGCATGTCGCAGCTATAGTTAAAACACTCATTTGATATTATCTGATTTCTGTGTTATTCAGTGCAGCTGGGGATGCCTATAAGTAAAGGAAACAACTTTAAGTTAATAAAAAAGCACATTAAACACGGGGAATGGGATCCGCTCATTATTAAGGGAATGAAAATTATTTTAGAGGGAAGTAGTGTGATTTTCTCATGCAGTACATTGTAATGCATTGACTTTAGTAACAGGAGAAATAACTGTAAAGAAAATGACATCTTTGTAAGAGACATCGTATAGGATTGGGTAACTAACTACGTTTGGAATTTTAAAGCACTTGAGCATGCAAATAACTTTTTTTAAATTGTGACTTCAACTAGAATACCAGCATTGCTTCGTACGACTTACAGTCAAAGCGAAATATTGTAATTCCCTATTCTTGAAAGGTCTGTTCCCATTTTTTGAGGGTCAGTCTTTTGGGAATCAACTCAGTTCAGCTGAGCAACAGACTGACTGTAAACCCCTTGCCCATGTGTTGTTTTAAAAGCTCCTCAACTCCAGTGTATTATTGCGGTCCAGTATTCCTTGAAAATAAAGACATATGTTTCAAAGTAACGTCCTGCCTACAAGATGTTCCTCCTTCTATTCAATGTTTTTTGGACATCCAAACTATTTAATGACAGTGTCCTCACTTTGCAGAGTCTGTTCTATTCTCCTCTGCTTGCAGTGAAATTACTAGAAAATTGAAGGGGGAATATGTTCAGAAAAGGAAGTTCATTCACCTAAGAATATGGATACATGATCCAGTATGAGCTATGAAAAGATTTTTGCAAGAAATTTTCCCAGCATTATAAAAAGACAGCAGACACTGGTTTGTAGGGTCAGCTCTGACTAGGTTAGTCACATACGGCTTAGCAATTTTATTACATTTTTCTTAAAAAGATTTTTAATGAAAAATGTTATCATAAACTGGAGAAATTTACTCAGTGCTGACTTTTGTAATCCTTCTTCTGATCCTTCCTGACTTACCTGTGTAGGCACATTAATTTTAGTGGGACGCTGATTTGAATGAGTGTTTGTAGGATCATGTAATTTTTCCCATTGATGCTGAAGTCCTGAATCTAGCTTCAGAATTTAGCTGTAATTTAGTTAACTACAAGTTCTACCAAAGTATTATTTAAAGTTACTAATTTTAAAACCTTAAAAGAAACATAGGTGTATTACTTACATCTTTAGGTAATGCCCTTTTCCTAAACGAGATTTCCATTACAGGCCCGCTGCTGATGTTTTACTTGGAAAATTTGTTTACTCTTCCCTTGGGATCTCATATGTTGGTTTGATTTATAAATCATATTTAACCTCCAATTAAAAAGGGAGATTTAGCATGTTTGCTTCCTTTATGTTCGCAGTTTGTGTTTGATTGCTCCTAGTCTTGTTGCCATGACATTTTGACTGATTATGTGCACGTCACTAAGAACATGAGAGATCCTCTGGGTTTTTAAGGCAATTTGCTCTTCCGATTGAAGGACTAGATACTCACCTCTGCTGCCTGCTATGCTTTTCCATTGCTGTGGAAAAAAATGACTTCTCCAGTAGCTACTTTGTGACTGTGTTTTCGGGACGTTCAGAAAAGATTCAGCTTTTCCAGAAGTTGTTTATGTTTTTCATTTTGAAAAGTGAGCAGCGAGAGGGTGTCTGTCTGCGGAGCCAGGGTAGCGTCCCTGCAGCCACGGCTGCTGCCAGCCCGCCCTCCGCTTCGCTGCGGAGCTGCTGCTCTCACGCAGACGGCGGTGATACCTCTGCAGGTGGGTTTCGCATGCTCTCAGGGAAAGGTTCCGTGCTGAAGGATCAAGGCAACACGCTGAGCTTGCTGAGCCAAGGACAGAAAGGATTCATTCCATCCAAGTCAGTGTTAGAATTGAGAAATACAAATGAAAGGGCAACCTTATTCATCAGAGGTGTGTTCCCCGCGTCTTGACACAGGCTGAACTTCTGCTGATTCCAGCAGGGGAGTTCGGGCTGAGTCATTGTCCAAGCTCATTAGCGCTGCTGAATTAGGTAACTCGAGCCTGAAGCCTGTGTTGTTTCTCCAGAAACACTTTTTTTCTCTAGACATTTAGAATACTTCTACAAAACATACACTCTTAGTCTATGCAATAAATTATCTATTTAATAAAATATTGTAACAACTACATTACAGTGGCAGAGAAGGGGATGAAATAAAATAATATCAATTAATTACAATATAGAATTTGGATTTATACCATGATGTCTGAAAGTGGGCTCTAACTTGTGTGTTTCTCTGGTATTAACATGACCAAGGCAGAAAAAAAAAAAGTCAGGTACTTTGTCTGACATGGATTGATTGGGAAGTTTGTCTGGAAAGCTTGTACCCTGTCTCTGCTTAACATGCAGGAGGAGCCTGAAGCTGTACGACACATTATACCAGCATAACCTTCATAACAGAAATCAGGGGGTGTGTGGGGGTTACCGCTGGCTTGGAGAGGAACTGTTCTGACTTTTAGGAATTCAGACAGTTAATGGAAATTACTTGTTCCAAAGACAATCCCACATAAGCTTGGTTCTAGGCTTGCTTTTCATCCACCCACCCCCTCTGTGTTCCAACTCCCAAACAGACTGAAAACGACAACAAAAGTTGTTTCTAGTTAGTATTGTACCTAAAGTGTCTAAAACTAAAAATTCCCTCTGTTAAAACTACTGAGCTAACTCCTTCACTGGTGAAAATACATGCAGTCCATTTGTTTCAGCAGCAGCATTTTATGTGACCTAAAGCAAGACTTTATGCCCACCTTGGCTTTGAATTCTGGCCTGGATATTCCTTTCACTGGCACTGGTGCGTATCAGCAGTAACTCAGCAGAAAGGTACCAGACCCAACTACTGTTGTTTTGCAGGTATCTTTCCGAGAACATGTTTAACTGAATCTGTGAATTGGTGGGAGGTTGTGTGTTGTAGGTTTTGAACACCGCTTTAAAATTTGGAAATACTTAGTCCATAAGTTGTCTCAAAACCTTGATAAAAGCAGCAATTCAGAGCAAATGTTTCTCTGTGGTCTTTGTAGAAGCCGGACAGTAAGCACTTTCAAACAGGAACCCTTATCGTTTGCACAGCAGAGGTTCTAGTTCAGTTAGAACTACATGTTTGTTTGTTTGCTTTAAAAAATTAGATTTCCCTTGAAAAGCAATGGTTTAAATTAAGAAAAAAAATATTTATAAGACTTAAAAACCAGGTTCAAGAAGCTCTGCACTTAAAACAAGTTCTAAGGGTTTTAAAAATCCATAAACACCATGGGGTTCTTGCACTCCTAATTATGAATGTTTAGATTTTGGTCTTCATTTCCTCTGATTGAAATACTGCAGGATGAATTATTCATCCAGTATATACAGGGTCATGGAACTTAATCCCCTCCATTTATTTTAAGTGAATGTCATGTTTGTAAAAAGCGCTAGATTGACAGACAAGATTCAACCCTTCTGATAACCTACACATTGTATCTAAAGCTGTTTAGAAGTAAAAACTCTTGCGGTTAAAATTATTGGTTCAAGTCCTTCACTGATGAAAGAGATGAAAATCAGGGTTTTTTTTAGAGCAGCATAGTTTTAAATCACATAAGGTGAGGTTTTCTCTATCCGCTCAGCTTTAAATTCGGATCCGAGGAGGCCTCTGGCTGCTCCGTGGGTATGGCTGAAACCTCCCCTGAAGCAGAACTGCTCTGTGCCGGGGCCAGTCCTTACCCATCCCAGTGCCGCCTGCTTGGCTGGCTGACGGCACCTACTGGCATCCACATCATCATGGTTTTGAATGGTAAAGCTCTGTAGCAGTGATTCATTAAGTCAGCGAGGCAGCGACGACAGCCTTCCAGCATTGGTGGCCTCCGACAGGTTGCAACGGGCAGTCCCTACACAACTGCCTCCACGTCCTGCCCTCAGTAGCTGGGGTGAGATCTTCACACATTCGGAATAGTTAGACACTATAAAAAGATCGGTTATCTCGGTTGCAATTTACCTAAAGGGGGGTGGTGGTGGGATAGGGTTGTGCTGTGTGTTATAAATCAGGGTAGGTATTCTTTCAAATTAAGCTTTTACAGGAACTAGCGAACCTTTAGTCAAGTCCCATCTGTTTTATCAGTAACAACCCAAGTAGCACCTCCAGTGTAATTCAGTAACAAATTAGGGCTTCTCCATTAATTACAGGTCAGAGACTGTCATTTCACTTCATTCCCATAAGACCATATGAAGGAAGGCCACACAATGATAAATAGAAGTAGAGGAAAATATGTACGATTGGATTAAATATTCACTGGCAATGCCTGAGCTATTGCGAGCCGTTCAGGAGCTCAGATTTACCCCAAATCATGCAAAGTGATCAGCTTCTGGTTGCTGAGAAACCCCTGGCAGCCTTGTCTGTAGAAGCTGCAGGAGGCCAGGACATGGGCTCAAGGATGGGTGGACCAGCAAAGAGGCGGCTTGTTGGCACATTGCCTGGCACAGGCCTAGCCTGTGCCCCACTAGCACACAGCCAGCCTCTGCCCCAGCGTGGGGTCGGGCAGGGCACAGCCCGGGGACCCTGCCTGACAGGCTACGGGGACAAGGCCACCCGGTTTCTGACAGAAGAGAGGAGAGCCATAAGGCTGGGTGTTGCGTGGTGCTGCTCGCCCTCAGGGCCAAAGGATTGGCCCTGGTCTGTTTAATTTACGTGTACAGACACAGTCGTCAGCTCCAGGGACTGTTTTTTTGCCCGGCCACAGGATTTGGACATAGCAGGAAGTAATTTCTTGAGGACCAAAAGTTGCCTTTCTCACAGATAGCACTACCCGTGTACTCTTGGCCTGTGATGGTGGGGTGGGGAGAGGTGCTTGGCAACGTAACTGCATCAAGCAGTATTTTGCCTTAGCATAGTGCAGCACTATGCACAACTTTGAAGGATGCGTTTACAGTCTTACTCTTCCTCAGATGAGATGTTGTTAGAGCATCTGCCTTTTCTAAAGAGCTCCAAGAGGAAGTGCCAGTGGTTGGAGAGCATCCTACAGTATGGCAGTCTGTACAGCATATGGGAAGCATTTTCTCTTCTCTGTGGCAAAGGAGGACTCTGGCTTTTCCCAGAGCCACACATGGTAGAGGGGAGCAGTCACAACACAGGAGGCTGAAGGGACGTTCCTCCCCTGTGGCCTAGGAGGAATCCTTTCAAAAGCACAGCTAAGGGTTCACGGGACATGACCATTCACAGTGAGGAATCCTACTTAAAATAGGGCTTCCAGGCACATCCTTGTGTCCACTCCTTGGTACCAGCCTACCTGGGAGGAGGCAAGCCTGGAGAAGCAGGGTGGCCTTGCAGAGTTCAAAAAAACTCTTGGGAGCCTCAGGGGCTGGAGGTTTGTGCTGCCACAATGGCTTTGAGACTCTTCAGGGACTTGCCCCAGGTCTTTTCTCCTTCCAGCACCCCTTCAGGGTTTCTGTAGTTCTTCTGCCCTCAGGATCCCTTTCGGTTGTGGCTTTTGATGTCCCAGTATTACAAAATGGCTCTAATGTCTCTGCTGCCTCTGTGAAAAGCTTTTTGTTGCTGTTTGTTAGAAAAAACAGAGAGGTGCTCTTTCCTTGTTTCACATTCTTCCGAAAAGCTCTTTACAGCATGGAATAGGCAGGAAGCTTGGAGAACAGCAGCTTTTTAAGGCCTGTCACACTTTTTACTTTCCAGTAAATTCAGTGAAATAATTTTCCACGTGATTTAAGAAGTGCACTAATTTACAGTGCAATTATTTGAAGGTTTGTATTAATTAGCATTGTTACAAACACTGATATTTAGAGCTGAGGCTAAAGTGTAATTCTGAGACACAGTAGGGGACGTGTAATTGGAGTTGAAGGTCAGGTCACATATTTGGATTTTCAAAAGAATAAGGCAAGTTCAGCTTCAACAAAGTGTTTATGGATTTGGAATGACAATTACGTTGCTGCTGCAGCTGTATGTTTTGCACTAATTAATACACCTATCGGAGACTTGTGGCTGGGATCCTGTCACTGCCTCCTGCTGTTTTAGATTGCTGTACGCATTTATATTGACTCCAGCAGGATTACTGCTTGGTTTCCCAAGTGGCAATGAGAGGATAGTCCAGCCAGTGGAAGTGTGAGTTACTCTGGTAGGAAACTCAGGAGCCTGAAACCAGGCCAGCGCCGTTAGGGAGGTAAATACTGGCAACTTAGGCAGGTGCAATTCAGACGGGAATTGAACAAGTGAAATATTAACATCATGTGAAGTTTTAGCAGAAACAAAAGTCTGTTTCATTTCTTAACACTGCACTATCCAGGTTAGGTCTGGTTCTACCAGGTGATTAAAAATGGCAGATGCTACATGATTTTCTGAACCTGTTGATTCATACTTAGGAAATGTTTCTGGGAAAAAAATACCACCCCAAATCCTAAAACATAAACACTACACAAACTGAAACTCAAGCAAGATAAATGATCTTGGTTTGTACCTGTTCTGCTGAAGAAGCATTTACAGGGTGTGAAATAAACCACTGAACACTTTTTATTTAAATAAGGAGTCATTCATTGTGAAATCCTACCATGGCAGACTGAAGGACTCTCCCTTCTCTATTTAAATAGAAACTCTTCTCCCCAGCCTACGGAAGGACCTAGGAAAATAGCTCGCAGGAAAGGACCCAGCCCTGCAATTGTTTTGTGCACAGAAGCCCTATTGAAACCAGGAGAAGCTGCGAGCAAAGAACATTTGCAAGGTTATATCCCAAGTACCTAGAAATCAGATTTTTTAAAAGACATCATCAATAATAATAATAATAATACAGTTCTGACTCATGCACTGAGCAAACAGTTACCAAAGAGTTTAAGATGTTCCCACCTCCCCCAGCTGCTTGTTACCTCTCCGCTCCGGGGAGCGTTGCTTCGGGATCCGTGCCTGCGCCTGCCCGCTGCAGCTCAGGGCTCAGCCCACCCTCCTTCGGGGCTGGGGTAGGCGAGGCACTGGGATGGGTCCGTCTCTCCTGCCACTGGTATGGCCGTGGTCAGGGCACACACAGCTTAAATTGCCACAGCACTAGTGGCCAGGGCCTGGCCACAGTGGCCAACACCCCATGCAAAATTTGGGAAAGGTGGGTAAATGTTACAGCCCACCTGCTCCAACCCATGGGACTCCTTGTCAAGAGGATGAAGGTGCTCAGTGAGAGAGATGGGACAAACTCATCACAAATACCTCCAGCAGTAGCTCTCAAATGTAATGATTAGGTGCAACCATGAGCTTAAGGAGAACCTGAGCAGCAGCTTGCCGGAAGGCAGGCAGGGGTACAGAGGGGCTCGGCGGTTCCTGCCCAGCTCTCGGGGTGTGCTCCCTAAACATCCGCTGCTGGTCCCTGCCTGGGCCAGGCTGCTGGGAGAAGTGTGCAGGGCTGATGTGGGGTAGCTAGTCTTAAGAGCAAAGCTCAAGGGCGCCACTGCACCCCTGACATCCAGGGGAGTGGTTATGGGTGGCTCTCTGGGTGTCCCCACTGCCCTGGTTCTTGTACAAATCCCCAGCAGCATCTGAGGACAGCTTCTTTTATGGCAGATCCGCTGTGTCTTACTGTTTTAGAAACGTTTTTCCCTTTCCTTTCAGGCACCCAACGGTCTCCCGGCCGTCAGCAGCTTCGTGTCAGCACCAGCCATGCCTCCCTACGCCACACCAGCCCAAGTGTCACCTTATATGACGTACAGTGCCGCTCCGTCCGGCTACATGGCGAGCCACGGCTGGCAGCACGCTGGAGGCACCCCGCTGTCCCCTCACAGCTGCGACATCCCCGCCTCGCTGGCCTTCAAGGGCATGCAGACGGCCAGGGAGGGCAGCCACTCGGTCACGGCCTCTGCTCTCTGATGCAGGAGATGGTCCAGGACCACCACAAGCCCGCTGGCTGGTTGTCCCCTGAGCCTGGCTCACGGACTGCTGTCTTTGTGCCAGCGCTACCTGGCATTTCTCCTTGTGACTTGTCTGCCGTAAGGCTCTTGGGCTTGAAAGAGCTGAAGACAGCATCAGAAACTGAGAGAACTGTGGTGTTGCGCTCTTTAAGTAAAGACCTTGCGTCCCTCAAAGGGCTCATGGAGCCTTGTCCCGCTCTCTCCTGGTCAAACCACACGTATTTATTCTTAATCATCACAGACTTTCTAAATGTGCAATTGTTATTAAGATTTGTGTAAAAATAAATAAAGAAAAATCACCACAGAAAATTCTGCTATGCCTTGAATCAGCAAAGGCGGCTAAATGGGAGGCATTTGCCGATTGCCTAGAGAACAACCCTTTCATCGATGAGGTTATACAATCCACTGCTATTAAGAGATCACTTTTTGGTTGTTTTGTTGGGTTTTGGTAATCAAATATAGAACCAAGGCAATAGGTGGCTCTCAGATTCTTCTGGCATGTCGCCATCGTCAGGCAGTAGTAATACCTTTGTGTTTTTATCCATTTGTAAATATGGGCTTTTGACAGCATTTGTTTTCACCTTCCAGTACATTTATTTCTACTTTTTTTTTTTTTTTGAAGTTAAAAAGGTGACTTTCTAGGTATTTTCTGTGTCTTTGCGTGGTGGGGTGATAGCCTCAGGTGATGAGGTTTAGGTAAGCTTTTTTTTTTTAAATCATGTTTTTGTGCCTACAGTGGAGGCTTCAGCATTTCATGAAATAAATACAGTTATCTCCTTAGCAGAAGACTGCCAAGTAACTCTCCGCAGCTATACCCAGCCTGAAACACCACATTTGTGTTAAGTGTACAAACAGAAATGGGTGGAAAATATCTGAACAAAACTGAAAACTTTAGAGGAAAATGCCGGTAGTGTGCAGGCTGTGCAGAGATGCTTACAAAGCCATGTCAGGCAACAAACCCACTGAGAAAGACAATTGTACCGTCATTGTCGGCTCACTTGTCTCCAGCATTTTCGGCCCCAAGATTACATTGTAATTTTTTTCAGAGGAAGTTGTCTTTAATTTCTGCTTTAATGAATGTAAAATATGGCTCTTGGTAAAGTTTACATTGTTGTTCTGAAGCATTTTTCCCTTATTAGGTATACTGGTGGTGGTGCTACAAACACAGATATTATTTAATATTAACAAATTCCCTTTCTACATTTCTGTATCCAGTGGCAAGTACTCTGTGCCAGTTATTTTACTTTGAATTTTAATCCCAAGAGAGCTAACATTATCTTTGAAAATTTACCTGTTTTCCTTGGGCAATAATAAAGTTCTGACTATTATTCCAGAATGCTTTCCACATGCTGTAGGTATGTTCAGAATATGAACGTGGAAAAAAAAATTAAGCCTGGTGTGACATTTCATATTCTTCATAGAACATTAATATATTGTGTATTTTTAGAAATGTTGTGCAATAACTTAAATTACACTAGAGATAGTTAAAGCAGAGAAAACTTCATTCTTCAAATTTTGCTCTATCCACATACCACATTAAACATTCATCCAGTGGGAAGGTAAAATAAAGTCCCCTCTTAAAATACAGTCCCCTCTTTGTGGATTTCCAGCTTTCATCATTGAGACAGCTGTGGGTAAATGTTCATAATAATCTAAGTAACGAGTACATATGTTATGTACGGTATATCCACTGAAATATAGATGGACTCAACTGGCTGCTGCCACCTTTGCTTTTTGCATTAAAAAATAGTTACTGCAACTGTATTTCTATAAAGAACAGAGGTATTGTATTATGGCCCTAAGGAAAGAAAGATCTTATCTCGGATCTGATCCTGTATTCTTCAGCCTCAAAGGCATTCGACGGGTGTTTAGCTTTAACGAGATGCTGAAACCCTTGTTATTCAGTCAGTAGAACACTTTTTAAGGAATGTTTCTTTGAAACCACTAAAGGTAACGTGCACACAAGTGCATTTCCACTCTGCCACACTGTTAGTGACGTGACGGATGTTATTCTGCCCTTATGCAGTTGTAGCTGAAATAAGATGAGCCTTAATACCATGAAAAAGAAATTGGTTTAATTCTAGACAAGCTCTCCACTAAAAATAAAATGGAGAAAAAAAAAAGATAAGGAAAAGATCATGAGTCAATAAATTGTTAAATTGGCAACAGGATTTTAGCTTTCAAACCTTGTTGTTTTACTGGTTTATAGGATTATTGAGTAAGTCTACCTATGGTTACCCATACAACACAAACAAGGTACATAAAAGGAAAAAAAAATCTGAAAAAAAAGAAGAGAAGCCTTCTGTAGCACAGCTTTTTGACCTCCAATTCACAAGCCTGTAACAAAGTGTGCCTATGTTAAAAGTTTTCAAAATTTTCCCGAGCAACAAGAGGTCATTTCTGGAATAAAAGTCATCTTTTCTGACATTCCTATGAGGCATTAGTGTGTTTTGGGAGATACTTAGAGAGACAGATCTTTAGCTTGTATCAGTTGTTTGCATTCTCTTGTCTTCAGCTAAATCGGGATAATTTACAAAGCAAGGACAAGACACGATGTTCATTATTCCTCACGGGAGAATACACTATCATGAACCATTTTTGTTTGTGTTTGTTTAGGTACAGCTCTTCGTGCCTCTGCCTGCTGTATGTAATACCTTACCCCCAAGTGGAAAGTCAGTGGGGCTGTCTCAGAGTGAGCAAAGGTACCTGACCTGGGCTCTTGGTGAACTGCCTGTGATGGATTTTTTTGGTGTGAGTTTTCATAACAATTTTTTTCTTAAATTCAACGAAGCCGAATACTCCTTTGCCCAAGGACTTTTTTCCCTGCGTATACTCACGGGTAAACTGAAAACCACAACATGTTAGCTTATTAGCCACACAACTTTAAGCCACTTTACAATAAACAAAGGAGAAAAAGGGATATATTTTTTTTTTTAATAATAAACAAGGGTCAACTGCTGCTGTCAGGTACAGGGGTATAGATCTGGAGTGAACACACTGAGGTGAATGGATTAATTTGGGAAATATGCAGTATATGTGAGTGCAGAATTTAAGTTTTTAATCTGAAAAGCCTGCACTCCATTCCCTGAGTGTCGAATGTTTTCAAAGAAATCAGTGAAGCCTAATATTCCCTTCTATGACAGCCCCACTGTGTTTGCATGGTCCCAGCACAGAAGACCTCCAGTGTAAAACTGAATGAGACCCCATGTTACACCAGGAGTGACAGGGATTGGGCTGGCACGTTCATGGGTTTGTTTCCTACAACAATGCTGTGTTTTCTGCTTTCTAATGGTTCTCTATCAAAGATCAGGCTGAGCTATTAACTGAAAAAAAATCATGTTGGAAAGGATGTAAAACCAAAGGCTATATATGTATATACAGTATGTTTAAAGCCTTTTATTTTTATATTTTGAATGCTCTAAATTAATAAAAGACTAATTATAAAGCATTTTGCTTTTAATTTTCAAAATTATCTTAGTAGTGTCTTCTCTTTAGCTAAGTACCAATAATGCAATGCAACAATGAGGAACATTTGCCTTAAAATTATAAACTGTAACAGACCTAATTTTATTGATTTTAGCTATGAAAGAGCATAGGTATGAGAAGTCGCTGTTGTCAAATTTAGACAAAAGGGAGGTTTATTGAGCGTGTCAGTACAAGCATCCTTGAAAGCGCTGAGAATGCATTTCTATTTTTAGCTTTTTGTTGCTTTTCTAATGCATTAAAACCAGTTGTGAGACGAGACTTCACATGTGAACTGTCATTTTCAAGTAACAATCTGGAAAGATATTTCTTTAGGATTTCTGGGAAAAAGGTTTGTACCTCCTTAAGAGGAAGGACATTTAAAGTTAACAGCATGAATGTGGTATGGGGTAATACAGGAACTTTCAGGAATTGGAAGATATGCATCCATTTGACAACAAACCAAGTTTAGATAAGGGGAATGTTTTTATAACAGAATAATGTGTAATTTTAAGTTATTTAAAGAGTTATTGAAAAGAAACTGTGGAGTGGCACAACTGCATGAATTGAAACAACATCTTCAATTAGCATAGCAGAAATCGTATTTCACGGAGCTAGCTAGAATGACTAGCAAAGACAGGAGTACATCACTGAAATATTATTTATGTTTACAGTGTCTGGGAAAAGCAACAATTTAGCTTTAGAGCAACATTTTTATCTGTAGAAAAGTGCATTTTTTTGAGGTATATGGCTAGCTAATTATGACCACGTATGTGCTATCTGTCTAGCACAGTTTCTCCATCCCCCGGTGGGTAATGAAAGGCTAAAGGGGCAGTCAAGGTGCATGGAGCTTTTTTATCACAGGACAGCTCTTTAAGCAATAGTATATGAAGGTGGATAAAACATTCACAGTAAAATCTCATATGCCTAAAAGTATTTTTTTTTCTGTTCATTTATTTACTAATTTCTTCTGTGATTCCCACAGTTGTTTTGCACTTTTATGTAACTTAATTCAGACTAATTATGCTCAGTATCTTCTGTGACCTGAGCGAGATTTATACTAGATATATGGCTAAGAACAAGTAGGACATTTAACAGTATGTGTGTTTTTAAGGTTATGGCTGGTTGCGCTGTCCTTTTTCTATCCTAACTCCCAACGCCTTTAGAAACTCTTCTGTCAATGTTGAAATTGTACTGGACTGAATTGAAACTGGAGCCAAGATTGACACAAGGGTTTGCAGAGCACGGGTCATGTGCTTAACCTGGAGTCAACGGAGCTGTCAGTTTACATGAGCTTAGTATCTGGCCCCACAGGATCATTCTATTTTTTTCTTCAAAATCCCCTGAAAGTTACTATCTTGCCATTTCAGCTGAAATTTTTTAAAAAGCGTATTGACTACAGAGTGTCCAGAATTTTCATTTTGTCCTTGAAAAACTAACTCGTTCATACATCTTCTTTATATTTCCCCTTGATCTAGTAAAACAAGTGCAAATATCAACTGTGCTATTTACTTACGCATTTACAGAAAAGCATGTGCTTAAATGTTTTCTTGGATCAGCACCTGAAGACCAAATTTGTTTTGAACTGTATTAACATCTGTGTAATCTGAGGGCATTCAGCGCTACAAAGGATGAGAATCACTTTTACTTTATTAAAGTGTATTTGAGAATGCATATGATTTTAAAGAGTACATTTTTCAGAAGCGCTACTTGTGAACAACTGTGTCTTGAAGCCATGCATAAACGTATTCGTAAACCAAAAGCATCACTGCACCACCTGGAAGAAAAGGTATTATTTTACTACATACAAAATTCAATATTTTCAGGATTTTGTAGAGCATTTGTAGTGTGTAACCTAAACCAGGATATTGCAAAATGGATAATTCCACTAATTGCCTAATTCATTAAAAATTCACCATTTCTTAAACCATACCAATTTTACTTAATATTAAACCATAAAGTTGACGTGAAAAGCTTGTCTATTAAATCAAAATCACCCTCAGTGTGCTTTTTCCTAACATTTTTTCAAGATTAATATTTTTCTTTGTTCTTTTACAAGTGAAGCTTGTAATCTGAATATGTGTATATTTGTGTGTTTGTTTAGAGTTAGATTTGGCCACAAAAGAGCAACTTGAGTTGTGGAATGACAAAAATTCATCACCAGGGTGATGAAAATGCTCCCAGGTAAGATTCAGGAAAGGTTTTCAGCTGTTTGTTTACCATGTCTAAAGCAGAAGACCACAGTATTGAAATGTGTATAATCTTCCTGTGTCTGTACCTGGCTGTGAATCCACAGGCGAAGTTTTGATCTGATGAAATGGCGTTATCTGCTAGAACTGATAACAGTATAAAATCCCAACTTGAATGCCATAAAGTACCTGTACTGTTAGTGAAGACAGACTAAAGCCCTTCTGTAACCAGGCTGTAATTACTGTACGAGCTAAAGAAGGGAACATTTCAGAAGGTGTATATATATAACTAAGCATATAGAGAAGCTACTAGTTGGGGAAGACGGGGAAAGAGAATCAGATTCCAGGCTGCTGGAGTACAAGTCTGTTACAATGTGCTACTTGTGGGTGCCAGCACTGGGGCACAAATATTTTCTATCCTTTGCCTTTCCCTGTTGGCTCAGTTAGCAGGCTAGAGGGGCACCTCTAACAAACAAGTCTTCTGCTGACCTTTCTAGGTAGACGGGATAGGCTCGAACAACCAGGCACACAGAATGACCACATGAGTTTTCCCATGTTATTTATCCTAACGAACCATCATCAGACTTGAAATCCTCTGTGAATGGCAACTCACAGACAGCTAGACAGAGCAAAAGTTTGCAAAAGGCTTTGACCAACAAACGAATCATAGACACAATCTCTAAGATGTGATTTGAACTCAAATCAAGGCTGATTCCAATTCTCATACTGTGTGATTTGTTTGTGTATCTCTTTTCCTGAAAGCAGTCACATGTTGAAAGAAGGAATTACCTTTCCAGTCACAATAAAGATTGCATTATTGTTTCATCGGAAAGTCAAATCTATGTATCAGTCAATGGGACTACAGAAGTGTTTAAAACGAAATGCACGCTTAACTGACTTGCTGGATCTGGACCAGAACGTGTAATCATTTGTAAGATGGAAAATTTTATTCCAAAATCTGCTGTGCTAATGTGTACTGGGGAAGCGAAACCCTGCCTTCTCTTTGTCCTGTGTGTAATCTAGTATCTTTGGAGCAGGAGAGAAAAGGCTTTTAGCTCCAGAGTTATGCCTAGCTGCCTTGTTTCCGCTCCCCGCCTTCTCCCTTTACCCTGCACAATAACCAGGCATGGTCTAGCACTTAGCCAGACGGATTGGATATGCAAACATTTACAGACAAACCTAATGCCTCCTTTATACTGCAGAACAGACTCTGTACCTGCTTGCTTTTAACCATGTGTGTTCTTGCCTATTAAATCACCTTGCACAATTGGAAATACAATTTCATGGCAATGGGATACTGTTCAAATTGGGGCTTCTGCTCTTTTTGACACAGACTGCCTCTGTGGGCTGGCAAAGGCTAAGGGCCCAGTGCTTTGCTTTCATGATTAATCAAAACCAGTCAGGGAAAAATAGTCTAAAAAGTCAAAGAAGATCTAGCTCTCAACCACTGTGCTCCTGCATTTGGCGTAACAACTAGTGAGAAGGGTTCAATCAACAAACCCAGTTTGAAGCTATCCGTGTCCTCGTAGCCTTCTAAGGCCACGCCAGTCTCTTCCCAGCTCATGCTATCGGCCTTTTAGTGTCTGTTCTTTACAGCCCCCGCAGAGCACAGGAGAAGAAAGTAACTGGAATTTGATATGCTTGGGCTATGCCTCGACTAGTTGAGAGCATTTATACTGGGGACACTCTAACTTGCATTTTAAGGTGATTTACATAGGTACAGAATAGTCATAGTGAAACCAAAAAAATCACATTAGAAGGAATAGGAAGCTTTAAGAAACATTTCCAAAGGTTTTACAGTTCTGGCATTTGCATGGATGCACTTTGGCTTGTTCACAAATAAAGCAATTGCACAAACCAGCAGTTACTTGGATCATCAATCATCTGATGTGTGTGTAAATGATTTTTTTAGACACATATTTAGCCAAATCCATCTATGATACTATTAGATGATGCTATTATCAAAAGAAATAATTCAAAAAGTGAAAGAGATTTTGTTGATTTCTGCTACACCGTTTCATTTATTTGACTGATGCTTACTACATTTTGTCAAGAAACTGAAAATGGGAAGAGAAAGCAAGAACAAAAGCAATATAGCGGGAAAATTACCTGGACCAAGCCTCATGATCTTGGGAACCAAGCCTTTGTACAGAGCCAGAAATCTGTAGCAGAAGAAAAAACAAACAAAACATTTCAAACAATATTCTTGCTCTAAAAGAAGAATGGAATTTTAGCATGTGTTTGTTAAAATGCTGGCAGAGCACTTAGAAGCAATTATTTGAAATTACACATGTTCAATAGCAGGCAGTATCTGGATTTTAACATTTTACAGAGGCAGATCAGATGAAGAGAAAAAGTTAATCAATGTTCAGTCACAAAAGCTACGTTGTGAGCCTAGCCAATCAGAAATATGACTTTAATCAGTGAGATGGTTTTACTTTCAAGACAAGTCTGTTAACAACAGCTGCATACATGGACAAAATGACTGCTCTAATTGAATATCAAAGCTACAACTCAGTCCCCACTTGAAAAATATTTTAAAAAGTTGGAAAAGCGTTATTGCCATAAGGATCTGTCCCCAATTTAATTATTTCAGCAGTCATTTTAAAGGCACAGAGGTCTGTATAATTCCAGTTAGATTAAATTGGGAAATATTCTGTTTTCTGTTGATATTTTCCTTTTACAAAATGAAGAGTTGAAAAAATTACACAAGATATATGAAGCATTTATTTGTGGAACATAAACTTTGACAACCCAATAATCATCTTGTAAGTCTTTTGTAAAAATTCACACGGAGTAGGAGGATATCTCCTTGTAATTCTAAAATACATTTTCAAAATGTTACGTTGTGCTCTTTTGATATGTAAGTTCAGGGTGGCTTAATGGTCCTCATCAAATCTGAAATACAACATGGTTTTATGGACCCACATGAACTAAAACAGAGGTCTGGACATTTATTAAAATAAGAATGTTTTACCCTTCCTCTTTATAGACTGTTGCCATAGTTTTAAAACAGGTTCTGTACTTGATCTCTCCAGGAACTGGCTGTGGTCCTTGAATCCTACTTTTTGCAACATCAAAAGGAATGTTAATAATTGAGGCTATTGTTCCTGAGACTAGCCCAATTCCAAATTTCCTCAAAAACTCCAGATTTGGATCCTACAAAAAAAAGAGAGAAAGAAAGAATAAAAAGGGAAACGGAAGGACCTATGCAGGTTAAGCACTATAAAGTAATATGTATTTAATCAGAAAACTCACACAACACAACACACTCGTGTTATTTTAGCGGAACACATTAGGATTTCCTATGCTGGAACTTGTTTTCTTGACAATCCTATTGGCTATGTTTTTACACATGGTCTAAATTGCTGAAGTACACATTTCCTCACACAGGATTTATAAACACAGTTCATAAAGAAAGACTGGTATGGCATATGGGGATGATTTGTATAATTGGGCTTCACAATGTACTTAGTATTACTGTATCAAAACAGGAGAAATCCAAGCACACTATTAGCTAATTGGCCAGAATATTTTACAAATGACAGCAACTTCCACCATGAAGCCTACTAAAACGCTCATTTGTGTGTTGGACCCCCAAACGCTAAATTAAATAAAGGCTAATCTCAGTCTGCTGCCATTCCCCTCCAGGTTTTTTACATTTATTTTCACATGTAGCTGATCCACTGTACTGAGAAGTGCTAGCTTCCTGTTATTAACAATCCAACTCGGCGCAACTGCAAAAGAGCCTCCACGTTCTGCGCATTATAAACGGTGGTAACTCACTCAGCTAATTGGCTGAAGAATTTACAACAGATTGTTTCTGAACCCTACTCTATATTCATGGTAAAAGCTAGAAGCAGGTTAGAAGTGCATCTAAAACCTTCTTTGCTCACTCACAGTTTATTTGATCTTTTAGAGACCTCCTACCTTGGCATTTGCTATGACATCAAAGAACTCGGAGTTTATCTGGGAGTCAAAGTCTCCTGAAGCAAGTTTAATCCTGTTTCTCTAAGTAGGGGAAGTCACAGGGAAGTGTGTTCCAGTGCATTTCCTATGCACGTATTTTTTTGCTATTGGTCTTCAACAGCAAGGACACTGTTTTGCTATATCAGACTCTATATATGCAGTTGCATTTTTTTTCATGAAGGTACTTTAATTATAGAAAATCATCAGGAAAATAACAAATGATCTTGCCATGTTATAACATCAGCACAATATTAAAGAGTTCTTTGTTTCCTAAACCTGTACATTTGTGACTAAAAAAGGAAACAATGAAGAAGATTTTCCTTTCCAGATTAGCAATAAGAAATAGAAATTAAAACTTCCATAATATGCATTAGACAAGCTCCATACAGGTGTTTAGAGAGAAACGTCAAAATCGATAGGGCTTTTTATTACTTGCAGAAAAACTTAACACCTTGATTTCATAAAACATGAAACTGAAAAAGTAGAATGGCTTGTGCTACATAAAGAATTGCAAGACTTTATTAGCAAAAAGCTTAGCAGCAAATTTCTGTTTACTCTGTACATACTGACAGTGGTTTGAGCGCAAATAAAATAAAGCCAGTATTTCTGGTATCTGGAGAAGAAAAAAGGACCCCTTTTGAAGTTTGAGGGGCAGCAGTACGGCTGCCCCGTTCCAGCATGGTGCCTACCTACTTCCAGGCAGTGGGTGTATGATTACACCCGCACCTGAGAGCTAAGTACTGTTCCACATTGTATTAACCTCCTCAAACCAGGCTGTGCTGAGGACGCTACCACAGCTCTGTTGGCTTTCCATAGTCCAGAATGGTCTGAAATATCTTTGTCAAGCAATTTGGTGCAAGGACACTTTCTTCCATAGTGCCAAGCGCGGTGGGCTGCCTTCTGGGCTAGGTAATACATGTCAGGCAAAACTATTTACTTGTTAAGCACGGAATTTCAAGCCTGGCTGCTCCTGACAAATCCCTTGTGTTTGAACGATTGAACATTTTCATATTTTGGTGAATTCTCAATGCCAGCGTTGCCTGCTTTGTGTTTAAGAGTGCCACAGAGTATAGGATATAGTGGGTGTCTGATCAAGTGAGTGGCTATTGAAACCAGACACTGCACCAACATCACCAAAGGGAAACAACCACAGATTGCTTTATTTCTATTTCGGTATTTGTGACACAGAAAATGTTGAAAGGCAGCATATTGCTTATTCACAAAACCAGATTCTAACCAAATGTGCTATGGTATACACTAGTTTTGCTATATAACTTTATTTTTTTATTACATATCTCATGGGAAAGGTTTCTGTGGCATTTATCACTGTAATATCTGGATCATTTCATTCGTATAACAGATTCAAAATAAATTTAGCAATAATTAAAAAGTTTTTTTTTTTCTAAAAGCACAGAATAGTGGCTTTTTACTGTGCTACCACTTCCAAGTGAAAATAGAGATTCTCAAACATAATTTATGCCTCTGTCTACAATGCTTACAGGGACAAAGGAACATTGGCTGTCTATCATGCAGGTGCAAGTTGGTGCTATCAGGAAGCAGTGCCTTTCTTTTTATACTGAAATCTGAACTTTTCCTACCGCATGGACAATGCCAAAATATTCCTGACAGTGTAGGACCCTGTGAAAGGAGACATAAGGATAACATATCTGTCTAGTGATGGTGCTGCAAGTGGCTAGCACAGGCAGTTATCATCATGTTATTGTCACTAACTTCTGCACCATGAGTTCACTGACTGAATATTCTATGGTTTGTATTTGGTACATTAGAAAAAAAGATTCTGACAAGCTCCTTTTGGTTTCATAAATGGCAGAGCTGAAGGAAAACCATATACGAATTCTGTTCTTGGGCAAAGGTGATTTTTCTGCAGTATGAGTTCAGCATGTAGAACAGAAACTTGATTTTAGATGGTGCCACACCAGAGTACAGTATATCACAAGGAAGTGAAATACCAGTTTGCTTATTCACAATGGAATAACTTTGGTGTGGCTAAATAACGTAATTTGTGATCATCTCACTTTTTTACCATGCTCTTCACATTTCCTGTACACCTGAGTTCCTGCCCTGTAAGCACCAGCAGCCATCAAAAATAAAGAGAAATAGGCATCACTAACAAATGGCAGATCTATGCATATCCTGCTGGATTTCCCTGCTTTCTTTGGGAGAAAAAATTTTGAGATGTTATCTCTCTGCTTTTTATACTTCATTACTCCTAACATAACACTTTTGAATAAGTGGAGACTCCATAAGTTCATCCTGAATCCTGTGCTGTTTAATTCCTTTTTTTATATTCCGTAATTTCTAGCAACAGAAAATTCTAGCCCTACATCTACCACAGACACGCCTGCGTACAAGAGTGTCACCCACTGGAGACAGTTTTAATTTATCAGTTTCAGTCTCCAAAGCCCCGGCTTTCCTTTCCCTGCTACACAGTCACTTATTTATTTGCTGGGCACTTTGTCAAAACGTCTGTTTAAATCTTTGATCTCAGCCTAAAGTTTCCAGACTATCTCCATCGGTACTGAAGGAAAGTCACTTAATTCAATAAGCAGCATAGACATTAATCCAGCAATGAAATAACCCTTTGGTAAAGGCATGTATGCTTGGAACTCGGTTAATTTAATTTTTGCAGAATCATAAAATCATAGAATGGTTAGAGTTGGAAGGGACCTTGAAGATCATCTAGTTCCAACCCTCCTGCCCTGGGCAGGGACACCTCCCACTAGACCAGGTTGCTCAAAGCCCCATCCAGCCTGGCCTTGAACACTTCCAGGGATGGGGCATCCACAACTTCCCTGGGCAACCTGTTCTGGTGTCTCACCACCCTCAGAGTAAAGAATTTCTTCCTGAGATCTAATCTAAATCTACCCTCTTTCAGTTTAAAACCATTACTCCTCATCCTATCACTACAATCCCTGATAAAAAATCCCTCCCCTCTGATCATCCTCGTGGCCCTCCTCTGGACTTGCTCCAACAGGTCCATGTACTTCTTATGTTGGGGGCTCCAGAGCTGGACACAGTACTCCAGGTGGGGTCTCACGAGAGCAGAGTAGAGGGGCAGAATCACCTCCCTCAAAAAATCATTTTATAATAATGACTAGCTATAGTAGAAGTATTTGTACTGATTTAGACACTCAGCTGCAGTCCAAGGGTTCAAAGGTAGGACACCACACTCGCATGTGCAGTGGAGAAAAGTAGCTATCTTGAAAGAAACAGCTCAAAGTCCCTAAGGTGGGTTGCTTGAAGTAACCAGAAATAGATAATGTGGACAGTCCATCGACATGCATAATAGTATTTAGAAACCCGACTCAGGAACACTACTTTTTTTTCCTTGTGATGCCCTGTTCAGTCTGAGTAAAAGTGGCACAATGTGTTGCAAAGAAAATTCTAAAAAATCAATAAAATAAACAGATCAATAAACATTAATTAGTCTAACTGAAGCTATTTTTAGATGTTTGTTTGCTTCAATACTGCAACGTTTGCCTTAAGATCTTGTCACTGGTTTGTTTTTGTTTTTTTTTTTTTTTTTCAGTTGATGAAGGTATATATTGTATGAGAAAGAATACTTTTATAAATAAGTTTTAGTACTTCTAAGCACCTTGTAGATAAGTCCACTATAAAAGAATAATGCGAACTGGATAAGGAGAATGCCAATTCCTGGCAACTTGCATGAAGAATAAATAATAATAATAGAATGTTTGCAGTTGGTATGTGCAAAGCAGCCTACTGAAGTTAGCCCGAAACTAATACTTAGAATGGAATATTTGCACTACGTTCCTTAAACTCCTTTGAAATTGTTAGCCATAATATTAGTTTTACAGATGCATTACACTTGGCACAAAAGTGCCAAAAGTGATTTGAAATGACTACTAAATTTAAATACGTTTGCTCAAGGTCATATAATGGGTCAGCGGAGAAGGCAGGAATGGAGCTGAGAAGCTTTGCACTGTATGTTGCCCATTCCACCTCCCCGTGTGTGACAAGGAGGACTTAAAAAGACAAGGCCTTAGTTTGGCCAACTCTGGTTCTGCCTGGTATACCTAGGAATTATGGCACTGAAGAGGGAGCTAGGCCAGGAATAAGGGAGGTGGAGTTGCTTCTTGGCCTTTTTGGCTAAAGAGAAGTGTAATAGCATAGGAACTTCTGTGGCAAGCTAAGAGGTGCCACAAGACCTGACCTAGGCTACACTGACTGCAATCAAGTGTTTGGCATCAAAACAGGCTGTAAGAAACTGCCTTAGCCAACCTGATTATTGGTTTTAATCACTAAAAGGAGATTCCTATGGCAATAGACAGTGGAAGAAAGGAACATGTGGGTCTGAGGAAGGGGAGCTTCTAAGACAGAGGAGAAAAGGTATATTCAGAGAGAGGCAAGGTGGGAGATAGCTCCCAGGAAAGCAACCAGGAACAGATGAAAAACTCAAACAGGTTGCTTTAAACACAAACACTGAGCCAGAAGCCAGAGCAGAGACAGGGTCTGGGTCTTCCTGCTGAGTCACAGAGGTGAGCTGAGAAGAAAGGCTGTCCAAATTCTACTCTTAGAGAGGGAGAGGCTGGTACAGGTGTGATCAGATGGTTTGGAGGCATGTAAACTCCCAGCAGAAATCAGCAGTAAGGAGGAGAGAATGATGTAGACTTGCTGCAAGGCTCCAGAAAGGGTGAAAATGAACAGATGAAACTGAGTCTCGTTACTGTTGTGATAACATCATGCTTTGATTCTTTTAAATAATATTCACAATTTTTGTTTGTGACTTAATCAAGATTTGACCACAGCTTCAGGAACAACTTCATACTTTTATTGACCCTGAACTTCTGTCCATCTCATGCATTTACACAGTAAATTCCTTATTGTAAACTATCGCTTGCTGTCTGATTAGTACAATGATGGTCTGATCTTTGTCAAGATGCATAAGAAATGCTGAAATTGTAACTACAATAAACATATTGATGATCAGGAAAGGCATTCCAAAATGCATAGTCACAGCTGCACTTTGTTTGAATTGAATGTGCTTTTTCACACTAGTATTATCTCAGATTCTTCCTTGAGTGCAATCTCATTGCAGCAGACATTTTTTTCAGTTTTTAAAATCCACCTGTCAGATGTCTGACAGCTTAAGAAGGTGAATGACAGCCACTAGGATAAATGTCCTGGCTCGACTCCAGAGTGACACGGCTGTCTGCTGTACAGGGCATATATTTTCAAACAGTTTCCAATCTTCTCATTGATTTGCTTTTCTCACAATACAATTTCCTGATAAAATTACTAATCTTACTCCAGATTTATAAGTAGCATTATTATCTATTATTTACTCTTTTTCTAAACCTTTTGGACCTATAAGGCAAGGCTAGGACTTCATTAGTCCTCAAACAAACATCTGCACCAAAGAGCTTTTCATGTAAATAAAAAAATAAGAGACAACAAATACAAAAGGTAGAGAATTCCAGAGACTCAGCTCTCCCACATAGAGTTGGTCTACATAGATGATCAGACTGATCATCTATGAAGTGTTGGGGTTAGAAGCAGGTCACCTTTTCATGGCATCATTAAGACACTAACTATGCAGAAAAGGGCACCCAGAAATGAATGTCTTATTGCTTACCCCTGCATCCGGTACCTTTGTCTGCGCCACCTATCTTCAGCCACAGTTATACAGTAATTTATGAAACAGAAAAAAAAAAAGAGTAGCCCCATGAATACCAGAAATAAAGAAGTTTGGTGTCCTATGGGTTCTTGTGGTTGATTGATATCGATGTCTGGAAAGGTGCAAGCTCAGACTAAGGCTTCTATGGGCTTTTCCCCGTGGAATTCAGTGTTTAATAAGGCATAAGTTCCCACTGAAAATTCCCCTCACCTGGGGCACTCATAAGATGCACTTGTAGGATCTCTTCTTTTAATTAATTATTTGTATGTCTTGCAAGAATTTAGCTATTTTAGCACTGCCTCTCTGCCAGCTAAGGTTATCAGTTTCAGCATTATCCTAATGTCTGTGGGAAAACAGAAGAAATTTGTTTTTTCTTCTTCACATTTTTATTTTGATCAAAGATTCCTCTCCTGAAAATTCATATCTGTTTTGCCTATGGGAATACAGCAGTACAGAAGCAGTTGAGGTAGCAACAGACTCTTCTCCTTTGATACAACATCTTTTGGTGATGCTGGCCCAGGCTGAAGTCTTTAAACAACACAGGCTGTAGTTTCCACAGCCAACAGGACACCTCAGGTTGGAGACTGATCAATGGGTGGCTTGTAACATCGTACTGGATACAGCACTGCCATGGTTTTTTTTTCCAGTTCACAGGTCATCCTGAAATCTGAGCTTAGATGGTAGCTCTGAGGTTATTCTATTTCCCGCTCTGATCCAGTCTTCTCAGTCATCTTGGTTTACTATTTTTCCAGCTGTGTTGTACCACATGCCCTTTTCGCTGTCTGTTCCTACATATGACTTCTATGTTGGCATAGATCTGAAAACGACTAAAAATAAATTTGTTGTCTACTATCTTATTCATTCGCCAAGCTGAACAGACCATTTTGGTTTCCCATCTCTTCGTCTTTGCCTGTAGAAGTTTAGAGGCCTTTCTCTGACAAAACAGCACACTGCTCAGCTCCCACTGTCTGATTCAGCAGCCCTTTTAACAGGAGGCACATCTGTGGCAGCTGGGGCAGGCAGTGCCTGACTTGAAATGAGTTTTGCAGTTGGCCACATTTCAAAGGGGACTTTTAACAGACAGTAAGGAAATTTCGTATCGTTAAAAAATATGACAGCCACTTGGAGGTGGTAGTGAGCAATGGTTTTAATGAAACCAGTGTTCACCGTCAAACCTAACTATGATAAAAAATTGAAAAGTGAGAGCTGCTGGACACCTACGAAATATGCTATAAAAGCAGGTGCCATAAAACTGAGACGATATAAATTTGCAGACTAATTTGATTGCTAGTGCAGATGCATAGCTGTTAATGCTCTATGGTTGATACATTAGTGGCAATTGAAACAAGTCTGGCTTATTCCATTTTCAGTAAACAGACCATAAGGTTGGCTGTAAATGGTCTGTTTAGCAGAATAGACTGAACATATGAAAAATTATTCATTACGAACATTTACAGCCCACACATGTCATTTATATCACTTGACCACTCGACATAAAAGGCTTATTGTTTTTGGCAAAATAAGCTGCAAACATCCTTAATTGGGATGCAAATTTAATGCACAGTTTAGCACTGTTGACAGCTAAAAGGCTCATACGGACATTGCCATACATTTTTCCACTTACGTTACAGATGGTGAACAGCAGATACACAGTCAAGAGCCAAAATTATTTCGAAAGTGTAGTATTCTTATTTCACAGTTTTTTTATGTTTGTCAATATCACAAGACTGACTAAGATTTTCTTTTCTGGCAAAACATGCAAAGTGAACAAATTAGGTTTTGTAATGAAATCAGGCATGTGAGAAATCTTGAAAAGTTACAACTGTCTAATATTTTTCAGACTAACTGCAAAATAGCTTCTATCAAATTCCTTGTACAGGTCTGATAACTCTTAGCCTCTAGTACCTGCCTACTGACAGAAGAGGTTTAAGTTACAGATCGCAAAATATTGTTGAATACTTCTATTTTCCGGTCACTGAAGTGAAGTTCAATACATGTAAACGCCTGAGACATACTGTTGGCTAACACAAGCCAGATGAGGCCTGATCTGTACCCTGTTAAATTCATGGTAAGATTTGCATTGATTTTAATAAGAGTTTGATCAGAATTATTGGCTATATTTATATGTGCAGAACTGTCCATGGCACTGATGCCAGCTGGCCTAGAGAGTCCTATTGACTTTATTAGCGCGATTAGATGCTATTATCACCCAAAACAGACTGGCTGCATGAAACCTGCCTATTAGGAATGGTTCCCTGTCTGTGCTACTCCTAAGCCATACCCGGGAACAGTGTTGGCTGGCCTGGGCCAAAGCTGTGCCAGGGAACATTTAACAGCACAGATGACTGAGTTTCAGTGATGCTGCTCAATTTACTAGCACAGATGTAGCCACTGTGCAAGCCACCGTGCAAGCCACTTTGCACTGGTCAAGCGCAAGGCAAACCTCTTCACTTTTTTGCAGTTAATGCAATCTAATCCTGCATTGATTAAATTGCCTTTTGCTTTTGATTGTCTGTGCAGGACTGCTAGGCCACTGGCTGACACCATTGAAGTAATTTCTCTTTTGTTTTCTAGATGTATTTAAATCTATGTTGTAGATGTTAACAATTCTCTGTGTCATACAAAAACTGTATAAAGTGTTAATTTCTCTCAGATCATAAAGCTCTGAATCTTTCTCATAATGCAATATTTTTTTCCCTATTTTTTAAAATCTGAAAGGCTAGGAAAACATGCTTATGACAAATACTATTACTGCTTTTCAATTGCTACAAAAGAACACTTCAGGATTTCCATAGAAGTTGCACACAAGCTTCTTTGTCCTTGCCTGCATATGATTCTGAATGTTCTACATCATGACTGTAATTTTTTCATCTTTTGATCAACATAAACCTGTTTACTCCTATCTTAGTAGCAAGCTATGCTTGCTACTCTGTATGTGCCTTGAGTGTTCAGAATGTGTGATTAAACTACATTGTAAAGTATGCTTAAATACACTAGAAGAAACTTGTAGAAACTTGTGGGTTAGCTGCTCTTGAACAATTCAATTTACTGTAATGATCTGCAAACAAGAAGTGGAGCTTTCCTCCATTTACACAATGTTGCCAACAAAAATACCAGGCTACTCAGAAGTGTAGAAAAAAAAGAGGTGTTATTTCATCTGGGAATAGAAACTGATCCCTTTTGATGTAAATTGCAGCTTCTTATATGAGTATCACTATGTATTACACCTGTGACTGTTTAACTGTCATCATCTAAAAATCACATTAGTGAAAACACAGTTCAGTAAGTAATGTACTGGAGTCATTAATAAACCATTAGCTGTTGCTCACGCTGTTGCTCACACAGTCATTTAGAAAGTTGCCAGTATTACCACTTTGACCCTTTGTTGTAAAGGGAAATGTTTCCTTTGTTATGTAAAGGAATATAAGATTATCAAATAAAACTGCTTCAAGTGAAATTACAGCTAGAAAGATTCTTTTTTTTAACTTACAAACTACATAAGCCCCTGTGCATGTCTCTGTAAGTCCTGTTTTGGGCTCGCTCCCTCCCATTTAGATAAATCTGCCCTGTCATCCTTCAACACTAGGTTGAACTCTCTTTTGAGTAAGTGGGCCCGGTACACGGCCAGAATACCTTACGGACTCCAGCTCTGCTGTCTCCTCAAGCTTCGCCCCTTGCTTTGTGAATATCGAAAGAAGTTCTAGAAACTGATTTTCTCTTCTGAGCCAGTTTACCACAAAAAAGTGCATACATACCTAACGTAAGCATAACATACCTGTATCCCAATTTCTGCCTTTTTACATTGCTACCATGGTATAAAGGGAAATTCATAAAAATGAGAATTCAAACATGACTACTTTATTTATACTCGGCTTTTCTTAAAAAGAGAGAAGTACAAATCCTTGGTTCGCTTCCATTAAAATACTATAGATTTCTGCAAAACAGAAAACTAGGTTAGTCACTATTTAGTACTAAATACCATAGCTTTGCACAGAAAAATACAGTGTTAATTAAATTGCCAAACCTCTTATCTGTTTGTCTACCGCATTGTTGAAGAACTTACTTTATTGACTGGAAGAATGTTTTTCACATTGAAGTAGAATCCAAAGTAAACCATGTTAAAAACTCCATGACGGCCCAGTGTTGCAGTAAGACCTTTGTTTAGTCCTTGGAAGCCCAGACCATCGGTTTTAATGATGTGCCGAGCTTGCACAAAGCTAGATGGTTGCTACACAAGTTAAGCAAAAGAAGGAAGAGATCATCTTTACAAAAAGAAAACAATAACCATAGCATCATTTCAATCCTGTTGACAAACTCAGTGTTGCCAGTTCTTGTCATTTTAAGTCTCACCATCTTTATTATTTTCCCTTTCCTGTGATCATGTAAAAATCTCATTTTTCTGATTGCAGAAAAAAGATGAAAGCATGACTTGAGTACTGTAAGAGACTAAGGATCCCTAAAGCAAAGGAAAAGGTCCTAAATTAATAATAATAATAATAATAATAATAATAATAATAATAATAATAATAATAATAATAGTAATAGTAATAATAATAATATTATTTTATAAAGCAACATGTGGCTTTGAATGTGAGAATTTGGCAATAGTTCTTTTATCATTGATGCTGTGCCGTTAAGATTACGACAGATGAAACCCTTACACAACTAGAGTATATAACAATTATTCTGGACAATAAGAAGATAAAAACAGCTTCTCTAGTAAAACTGATGGCTCAGGAACATGCATGGTGAGGGAGTAATAAAAGGGACAGAATTGGAACAGGAAATTTTTGAGCCATTATGGCAAGGGAAGCAAGTCCTAGGGAGACACAAATTAGAGCAGCAAGGGAGGCTATAAATATTTGTGTTGAAGATCAGTTTGGCAGTTTCCAGATTCAATGTTAGGAATAGGGTTGAAAGGTGGCAAAAGGCATATATATTGTCCGGGAACCCTTCTGGATCCTCTGAGGCTCTTCATGCTGTTAAGAATGCAAACCACTGCTTTAAGACATTGACTATTGAAGGAGTTATTTGGTACACAGCACTTTTTAAAACTGGATCACATGTTCAATTTTCTTCTTCTAGTGTTGAAAATCTTGAAAAGAAGTTGTTGGTTTTTTTTCTTTTTTCCTTAAGCATCCAACTGGAAATCCTGTTTTTCCGTCCTAATGAATCATTTGACTTAAAAAGTGTAGTTAGATTTTGAAAATCAGAACACCCATTTAAATTCCAAGGTACAGATTTAGGAAATTGACTTTAGAAATCCTGTTTTGAAAATAATGCCTCAAAGGCATAGAAATAATTTTAGTCAGCCAACTTCCATTTAATGAAAGGCAGTAAGGAAGAAAGTTCCTCAGAATCCACTTATATAATGATCACTTCCTCAGGATCTGCCTGACTATATACACATTTGATCTATTTTCCAATATACTGTGATACTCAGAATCAGGTGTTCCTCTTCTGAATGTTTAAGATTTCTTTTTAGCAGAATTACAGAAAAGTTCCATTCAAAAAGTTGTTGACTTGAGTTTGGCTTTCTCCAAAGCATAAAGCCAGCTCTGGGTAACCAAATATTTAATTAGAAAGGCAAAACATGACTTCCACTAGGAGGCTTAAGCATGAAAATACAGAAGAATTTTGACTACAACGCTGTGAACACTGCTAATTTCAATACACTTATTTGTTTAATAGCTTTCCATTTCAAAATATCACTGTGGTAGATCAACGACATCAGCCAAATGATGCCTATTATAGCTGACATAGCATATGACTGTTTATTTAGGTGACTGACAAGTTTAGTCTTAATACTAAGCTTCATTCTGTTTTTTCATATTTGGTAACTAATATTATCCTGTTAATGCTCTGCATACATTTTACTATAGTTTACTTTTCTAACTACCCCCAGGGATTCAAATCAGAATCTCTTCTAAAATGTACATACCCAACGTGGAAGATGGTCCAGATACTAGCAATAACATCCATTCTTATGCACAAACCCCAAGGATTAGATCTTTAAAAAATAACTAGTGCTCCTGACTAAAGTGATTTAAGCTGAATACAGCAACTTTGAATTGTAAGGTATCCCTTGGTCTCATCTTCAATACAGAGTTACTAATGACGCTGAGGAGAAGCCTATCACTTGCTGAACACCTGAGATAGGATTCACCAGTCCAAACGCAGATACCTGCGATGTCTACATCTACATCTGAGCTACTCAAAAAGACTCTCTTTTTCAGTCCTTTAGCAATAAAATGGCTTTCCTAGACAGCACTTCACTTCATCCAAAGTAGACATCTAAAATGTCAGCTGATCAAGTCATAGAAGGTCTGTGTTTCATCACTGATAATGGAAGGATCCTAGGATGACTAACTCAGAGGAATTTAT
>VFFE01009207.1:5352392-5380015 GCA_008921705.1 Burhinus oedicnemus
TTTTATTATCAATATTTCATTAAAGTAGTTTAGATCCTTCTAAACTCTTAAGTCTCTTTTTCTCTCTCTTTCTTGCCTCCCAAGCGGAGCAGGAGAGAGAGAGCATCTGTCGTTCCACCGGATTGGGCCAATTTGGCCCAAACCACGACAAAGGCATAGAAATAATTTTAGTCAGCCAACTTCCATTTAATGAAAGGCAGTAAGGAAGAAAGTTCCTCAGAATCCACTTATATAATGATCACTTCCTCAGGATCTGCCTGACTATATACACATTTGATCTATTTTCCAATATACTGTGATACTCAGAATCAGGTGTTCCTCTTCTGAATGTTTAAGATTTCTTTTTAGCAGAATTACAGAAAAGTTCCATTCAAAAAGTTGTTGACTTGAGTTTGGCTTTCTCCAAAGCATAAAGCCAGCTCTGGGTAACCAAATATTTAATTAGAAAGGCAAAACATGACTTCCACTAGGAGGCTTAAGCATGAAAATACAGAAGAATTTTGACTACAACGCTGTGAACACTGCTAATTTCAATACACTTATTTGTTTAATAGCTTTCCATTTCAAAATATCACTGTGGTAGATCAACGACATCAGCCAAATGATGCCTATTATAGCTGACATAGCATATGACTGTTTATTTAGGTGACTGACAAGTTTAGTCTTAATACTAAGCTTCATTCTGTTTTTTCATATTTGGTAACTAATATTATCCTGTTAATGCTCTGCATACATTTTACTATAGTTTACTTTTCTAACTACCCCCAGGGATTCAAATCAGAATCTCTTCTAAAATGTACATACCCAACGTGGAAGATGGTCCAGATACTAGCAATAACATCCATTCTTATGCACAAACCCCAAGGATTAGATCTTTAAAAAATAACTAGTGCTCCTGACTAAAGTGATTTAAGCTGAATACAGCAACTTTGAATTGTAAGGTATCCCTTGGTCTCATCTTCAATACAGAGTTACTAATGACGCTGAGGAGAAGCCTATCACTTGCTGAACACCTGAGATAGGATTCACCAGTCCAAACGCAGATACCTGCGATGTCTACATCTACATCTGAGCTACTCAAAAAGACTCTCTTTTTCAGTCCTTTAGCAATAAAATGGCTTTCCTAGACAGCACTTCACTTCATCCAAAGTAGACATCTAAAATGTCAGCTGATCAAGTCATAGAAGGTCTGTGTTTCATCACTGATAATGGAAGGATCCTAGGATGACTAACTCAGAGGAATTTATCGTATAAACACCTGGAGTTTAATTCACTTCACACAACTATTGACTTATACTTAATAGAAACTTGGTCAGTGGAATCTGGAGTCAGATTCTTCTCATCATAAAGAAGAAACTTCTATTTGTTTGCTTAATCACAACTCTTAAGTCAGATGAAAGGTTTTTATTACCACACTAGCGTCTATAGCCAGTGAGTTACGCATGGCTACAGGGAAAAGAAAATAAAAAAAAAAAGAAAACCAAGCAACAAGGTGTCAGGCCTCCTAGTAGTTTACCTTAACAAAAAATCACCATTACTTTTCCCTGTAGCAATCCACATTACAAAAGTGCCAATATGTGATTTGTAGACACCTTCCTCTTTAAACCTATCAGCCCTAGAAAGATGATCTGCTACCACAGAATAATTCAACTGTCACTGTAGTGTGTGAATATTTGCTTTGGGGGTGTGCAGGAGTCTGGGTGTGGGTGTATGTGTTCATGCTCTTCCTTGTTCCTTTTAAACAAGCTATATTTATTATTTCAATACAATAGTCAAAGAAATACGTGAACTGTGTTTGGTTTCATCATATAGTATGAAAGCTACACAATGGGATAGGTACATACTTTACCTAAACTTTTTAGAAAAACAATGCATGGTAATAAAATGAGTGTACCGTTGCCTTATGCTGTACAATATAACATGCACATGCTTCTCCCAATAGGCTTGAGTTTACATGCTTTAGTGTGGAATGTTCTTTGACATATTATTAATGAGAACTTGCGATCATGCTAATGAAGTCACTGGAGTTTTCCTGATTTACAGCAAAATGTGAAATTTTAACACTTTTTTAAAAAGATATGTTAAAAATTGAAATGTCTGTGGTTTAATTCTATTTGTGATTTAAGAACTCCAGTCCCTTGGATTTTTTCATTAGGGCAACTAGACACTTTTATTTATATTTTAGGTCTAAACTAGATTCCTAGTGGAGTCCCAGTAGCATTCTTTTACAATTTGATTTGTATGACAATATACTATTATTTGGATTTTGTGAAAATTTGCATTTAAATTAAATTCAAAGAATATTCACCTAAACCAAACAACACAGAATGCTTTTGAACAGGTACACTGTGATTATTGGAGCATTCCGAAGGTCTCCAAGGAAGGGATGCTGTAACTAAAGTAAGAAATTGCATAAAATTTACTAACTAAAACACCCCAGACTTTGTTATAAAGTTTGCAATAGAGAAAAAAATTAAAATGTATGAAGTGAAAGGATATTTTGGTCTCTTGCAACTTTACAGGAACTAGTTTGCTCAAAATCTGATACTGGTGTATTTACACTCAAACCCAGAGGTTTCATTAAGCTAGGTTAATTGTATCTTCACAACTGTGAGGAATAAAGATCCAGAATATCTGCTTAGTTTAGTACTTCTGGAGCAATAGTAGTCCATAATTTTTTCATACCACCTTCCTGAGAGAGAGATCCTCTCACACATTGCTTCCTTCCACTTTCAGTCTCTCTCCTTCCAGGATCCCAACCTTTTTACCCCTGTACTCTATTACCTCTCTGTTTCAGTGCTTTTGTTGCTCATGGTTAAAAAATGTCTAGGCTGGAGACTTGGAGCAACCAAATCTCTCTTTCGCATGCATTCAGAATCAAACAGAAATTTACCAAATGTTTTAAAATTTATTCTGAGAGAGAATGTTTCTCTGGATGAGTTACAGAGTAGGTACCATCTAGTCTACAGCATTTGGAAATCGGTGGCAGTATTTTGGCAGAGTGTACCTGAGGAGCTTGGCCCAAACAGCTTATGTAAATGGCCAGGTGATAAATCTCTTTACTGTGCATCCCTCAAAAGGGTTCAATTTGGGCAGATGAGTGCTACAAAGCATGCAAGTATTAACTCAGTCAAAACTTAATAGTAGAATATGCAAAAATCATGCCTCACCAGGGATTCAGCCAACCTTTTCATGCCATGCTTATGTGATTTGGAACTTCCACCACGGTACAGCTGATTTCTCAAAAGATTTTGAAAGAGCTGATTTGACAATTGTTAGTCTTATTCACTGAGAAAAGAAAGAAGGAACTGTGTGACTGACTGCCTTCACTTTAGCCTGGAACACTTTCTACATTAAAACGAATTGAAGCTGGTGCATTCCTGGGAACACTTGATTTTGATGAAACACTGTTTTCCAGTTTAATCTTTTTCCCCTTTCAGCAGTACCCAGAACCATGGACAAAGTCAGTTTTGCGCACTGACTTCTTTGAACGAAACAATATTTGAATAATAAAACTGAAGTGAAATAGGAATTTAAATTATCGGTGTGCTTTATTATATATCTATTTCTTGGTTTGTGCTTATAAATGTGAAGACCTATAATACAATTCCATCCAAGACTCTGAAATCCACCAGCTACATTTTTAACATAAAATACATCAGCTGGACACTGGCTAGGGCATGGGGCTGTGGTGTTTTACGCTAACCTTCGGTGCTCCCTTGAAGTCTGGAGCCTGCTGGGGCAAATGCAGTGTGGACAAGGGGCTCAGGCTCCCACTTCTGGATTAGAGTTCCTCACTGTGCTGGGCTGCTGGCTGCTCTGGAGGGCTGAAGGTGCAATTCAGGCACAGAATATTTACAGTGGAGATGCTGACACCGCTGACAATACTGTGTGCGTCTCTGCATATCTGAAGGCATCGTCTATTGAGTCTCTTGTCTCTTTTTCAATTTCTGTTAAGCTTGTGGGAAAATAATTTGCATCAACCCCATATATTGTGGACATTCTGCTCTAAATATGAACTTTGAAGTGCATTATGCCCAATAAAGCAGAAAAAGAAGAATGGAGCAATTCTCATACCTCTGTGAAGGCATTCCGATTTGTCTGTAAGGTAACCTTTACTACTTCAAAAGGGTTAACCACAACTGCCTCTGTCAACCCAGATCCCAAGCCAGCAATGGCAAATGCCTAGGAAAGTTAAAATTAAAGTTAAACACTATGGAGTAAAATTTCCCGTATGTCTGATTATGAAACTGAATGATACAATGCAAACTGCAAGATTACAGTAATGCAACAGTATTCTATTACTAAACAACTTTAGCCTTTGATTAGATGTTGACAGTTCATGAAGACAATATGACAATAGCCATAAACCACATTCCAAAAAATACAAAATAAAATGTCATAGCACTGTCAATGAATTCTCTTTTCAGCCAGAAGAAAAATTGTGGTACCAATTTATTACAAAAACACGGAAAAACAATGCCCTCATGTTATCTTTGGGTGGAGTCTGAATAAAAACACAAATATAAATGCAGTTATGCAGCAGCAGAAAAAATAAAAACTCTGCACTGAGCATTAAGCATATAACACTAACATATTAACTTAAAAAATAAAAGAAATGTAAGAAATTCAAATAGTGTAGTACTTAAGCAAATTGCACAAGTAGAAGAAGAGTCCTCCTAAGAAAATATCAATCCTGAAAAGATTTATAGGGCAAGAAGTGGCACATATCGAAATGTCAGCATCTGTTGCAAGAATGAATTAATTCCATTTACTTAGAAGCTAAAGGTACATTACAGTCATAGAAATGGAGATACTCACTGCTTTGCTTTCCATCACGACACAGCATTTAAAAATACCTTAATTCATTTGTAGCAGAAAAATAATATTGAAATATTTAGGTCAATTGAGAAAATTTAGAAGCATTAATTTTTGTGATCATTTTACACATTTATTGCCTCCATTTAACATCTCCAAACTTTCTAGGGGCTGAAAAGAGTCCCAGGACCAAAATACAATATACTGAGTACATTCAAGGAAACCAATGGTACAGAAAAAACAATAGTGAGAAAAATAACTTATTCCATACAGAGGGATTTGAGCAGGGACTCTTGAGAGCTCAAGAAAGAGAAGAATGGTAATTTAGGAGGGTAGTGGCAAGCTCCAGCCTTACTGCCTTTGGAGAACACTGTGTTACCACCAAATCTATTTTTCCGATATGAGATGGGAACATTACCTATCCCTTTCACCATCAACCTAACTCCAGTGATGTATAAGGCAGTTTTGCCATTGACTTCAAAGGAGGTAGCAGTTTCCTATCAATAGTTTATTTTTCTGTTAAAAAGTCTTTAGAATAAGACTGAAGGTCTGTATTTTTGTTATAGTTGCACTATGCCTTGCAGAATAGCACTTTGATACCTGGTTGAGGTCTCTAGTCACTGTCAGATGAATAAATAAAAATTGATAATTTTCAACTTTTTTTTGTTATTTTGCAAGAATGAAGAATGACAAGCTGCACACAGACTCTTCTACGGTGACTGTCGCTGTCCGTGTTAGCAAATGTTATGACATTGTAGGGAATTATTTTGAAGACGTTTGATATAAAAATTAATGTAAGTATCATTTTGATAAATTCTGTTACCAATGTTTTCAAGGGACAAGTTTGTTCTGAAAAACTGTTGGTTGAACTGGCTCCTTTAATTTTGTGCTCCTTCTATGGGAGGAAATGGATGGGACTGCTCAGTATAGACATATTAAATTAGAACATGAAGTTCTGTATCCATACATACCAGTCCTGGTGGCAATGATGCATATCCTAGTAGCTTCTTGTATTGTTCAAAGGTGAAAAACTGTAAATAAAAGTTAGACTGTAATTTCATTGAAAAAAACTATTAGTTACTTATGCAAATTAGTAAAACCAAACTACAATGGAGCTTCACTGCCTCATATCCTGAGTAGCCATGCGCAGTTCTGCAAAATAAACATAAGCCACTTTTGTTTCACGCTCTCTATAGCAGTGTTAGATGTGCAATAGCAGACAATTAGTCTTCAGAACTGATTTTATTAGTGTATCATGCATAATAGCAGCATAAGCACAACTAAAGTAATGTTTCATGTCAGAGTTTGCTTACAACACACAGTTCACATTTTTAATTTATAAACTTTTCCTGTAGCATTGAACTTTCATATACTGGTATAAATGTAGTAGTAGATACTATCATTTCTCCCAAGAAATCACCTTCAGATCTTTAATATAATATACTGCAATCACTTTCACATTTCTCAGACACTCATCAGAGAGATGTAATTGCAGATTTTGAAGATGGAAAGTCTGTAGATTTTTATAATCTTTTACTGTTAACAGACACATTTGCTTTAGTTTTTGCTCTTTACAAGTAAATCTTTCACCCAATTGTCTGCTTTCAGTCAGTGGAGACCAGAAGTTCTGAGCATCTGCAGTTTCTTAGAGGATGAGTTTTGAAAGCTGTACTCTTGCGTGCTTGAACTTCAAGAAAGAAATAAGAAGCTCAGTTTCACCTGCACCAACATGGAGAAAGGCAACCATTTGTAAATGGTTTGATTTGCAACCTAACATTTCTTGGCACCCAAATCCATTAATTTTCAGAATACCTTTTGTGAAATCTTCTAAAAATCAAAGCAGAATAAATTAATGAATTTGTTCTTCCAAGAAGAGTGTTGAGAATAATCCTGACTGCACTGAAGTCAGTAAGAAGCTTCCCATTGCCATAGGCAGATGGAGTTTCACTGCCCATTTCCTTGTCTGTGGACACAAAGTCTAAGATGCACCAGTCAAGGTATACTCTAAAGAAAGAGTATTTGTGACATTTTACAAATTATTGGTAAGATGCCCTCTGAAATGCAGCACACAATCAATCCTGGCCACCTTTGTTCAAAAAAGATGAACTCGGACTACAGCATATTCAAACAGGGTTACCAGGACCATAAGAAGAACATGAAGATTTTTTAAGACTGAAGAACGAAAGAGAATAAATGCTTGCCTTGTTTAGTCTAGCAAAAGACATGCTGCAAGAGAATGAAAAACAAGGAAAGGAAAGATATGTAACATAAAGTAATTGGGTATAAAAGTAAAAACTACTCATAAATACAATGTGGCTTGAGATCTGATGAAGCTTTCGTACAACCAAAGGAGTGGCATCCTGAAAGTCTTCCAATAAGAATAATGGGGGAAAAAGCTTAATCACTTCTAAGGGAGAGTTTGGTAAGTTTATGAGGGAGATTATAGAACAGCAGGGGACTAGACTTCCTGACCTAAGAGATCTTTTCTAGTCCAGCGCTTCCATGTACAGCATGTCTCCCCAAACCCCATATTGTTTCAAATTCATATTCTGCAGATATGTTGCTGAAGCCACTGAAAAAGCACTTCAGGTTGATGCCACGTGAGACAGTTCTGAGGGCAGTGAAAATTATCTTCTAGCATTAGGAACGAGGACAGCAGAAAATCTTGCAGGTTATCAATAGTAAATATCTGAATTCCAGGTAAAACCAAAGATATTGAAGGTGTTATTCCACATAATTTTCACACAAGGCTCTAACTACAGCTCACTATTTGAGAGTCCAGTAATCTGTCCGAGAAGTATTCACGATGCATGCAAAAGGAAAGCAGCTTTTACATGGCACATCCTATATTATGGGACTGAACAACAAAAAACTGTCACAGCTTCACCAAGACTGCGTCAGTGCAGGTGGGTACCTACTAGAGCAAGAGCTGTCACACCCCTGTATAGCAGAAGTAAATAGCTAGAACCTCTGACTTTCCTGGCTACTTTCCAAAGTTGACCTGTAACACTTGATTAGTTTAGAGCAAGCTGATTCAAATGAAGGTGGGATCCTCTGAAAGTCTGTGCATTTCGCTCCCACACACGTGGCTGTGATCCCTCACATAGCACCTGCCCATGCATGTGACAATCAAACAGTTTCACCGTGAGAGGAAGGCAATGGGAAATGAGGTCAAAGGAGATGTGGGAATTGTAAGAGACATAAGCAAATAGTTTTTCAGATGAAACAGAAAGACTGGGTGACCTGTGCTGGGCCTCAGACAAAGAAGACAAGCTCAGTCCCTCAGGGCTCAGTTATCACATATAACACACAGAATCACAGAATTACAGGGGTTGGAAGGGACCTCTGGAGATCATCTAGTCCAACCCCTCTGCCAGAGCAGGGTCACCTACAGCAGATTGCACACTATGGCGTCCAGGCGGATTTGGAATGTCTCCGGAGTCAGAGACTCCACCACCTCTCTGGGCAGCCTGTGCAGGTGCTCTGCCACCCTCAAAGTAAAGAAGTTCCTCCTCATGTTTAGATGGAACTTCCTATGGTCAAGTTTGTGTCCATTACCTCTTGTCCTATCACTGGGCACCACTGAAAAAAGGCTGGTGGCATCCTCCTGGCACCCTCCCTTTAAGTATTTATAAGCATTGATGAGATCCCCTCTGAGTCTTCCCTTCTCCAGACTAAAAAGACCCAAAACAGCTTTTCCATAAACCACGTATACAGGAACACGAGTAATAAGCACCACAGTGTCATTTTAGAACCCTGTCCTATGGCAAAGTCACTAACATTTTTCACTAACCTGCTTCAACTGAAAAGTCACTAGAACCACATCAAAATCAGCAGAGAATTGGGTGTTCACGAGTTAATAATACCACCACATTCAAAGCAGGAGAGACTGTGTATTAGACCTCCAAAATACAAAATTAAGATGTTAAATTGTGAAAACTGAAGGACTGATACTCTGGCCAGTAGATAGATACTTTTTTATCCTCAATAGGAATTATTATTTTGTTTTGCAGACAAGGTCCTGGCATCAGGGCCCAGATTTTAACTGCCCTCCAAAATAGTGTACAGATTGAACGCTAATCTTGCAAACATCCTGCAAATATGTTTAAAATTGTTGTATTGGCCTTGCCAATAATCGAAAAAGATAGAAGTGTTACTTAGACTGTAGGTCTATCTTTTTGGATAACTGAAGATATTTTATAGGTAAAAGGAAGTCTCTGAGAAAGTGTCAATTGTGGGTGAGTGAGTTACTTCACTGAACTAAATTCATTTCTTATTGTGATAAAGTTTGCTTTATTCTCTCTCCAGCGTCTTTCTACTCATTGTTACCCTCCTAACCTTTAATGGAATTTCTGGTATTCCTTAATGTTTTCCATAGTGTCACAGATCTGTAAAATGGTTGTAATAAAGGCAGAAACACATTACCTAGCAATTTTTTGGTCTTAAAAATCTTACCTTAAAAATCAATAGCTTCCTAGAGTCATAAATAAAATAACTACCTAATAGTAACTATGCTTTATATAATTTTTTGAAGAAAAAAATCAATAGCAATAAAACTCAATATAAATGTTGCTGGGTGTACTAGAGTAGCTAGTATACATACAATTTTGCCAAAAAGTATTTAACTATATAATATGGATTTATATCAAGTATGTGCACCCAAAATGTTTTTAAAAACACAGAGCAATTTGTCTTTTCTCTATAGTTTATTAAGTTAATAGCTTTGTGCAAAAAAATCTCAGAATAAATGTATTTAAAACATGCTTTTGTGTATATAATAACCAATATTGTCCATCTGGCAAAGATACACTTTAATTCAAGTTACACAGAAAACAGTCAAAGTACTTACCAGATGTCTCAATAACTCTAAGGTAAAAATATATGCTTGAAACAAGATGTCTGAGAACACATGAACAATATAAATTTGCCCCAAAAGTTCATCTGTTAACCATTGTATTGGCATCATCACTTCTTTCCTCCAAGTTCAATCTAACATAAAGTTATAAAATCTGACTTTTCGTCTTCCAGAAATACCAGCTTTCTTTTTAGAAAGGAAATAAAGAGAGAAAGAAAAAAAATAGCAAGACAGACATGAGAACCTAGTTGACTAAAACTGAAGCTGTATCTTCAACACTTAGATGCATAACTGTGGCTAAGTAACCTCATTTTAGTAGCTTTATTTTTATTTGCAAATAACCAAACCAGATAAATAGAATATTCCAGTAGCACAAGTACATTTCTTCTTAGTACAAAATCTGCTTTGTGCATTCTCTATACACTTTCATGAGATATAAAAGACACTATAACTAGAAGGTGTCAAAAATGTTTGTTACAAACACAAACGAAGGCTGCTGGAACCTAGAAATTGCCTTTGTACCTTTTGTGCTTTCTCAAGTCTCAAAACCATAGACATGGACATAGTCTTCCTCTAAATCTCACTAGTCAGTTTGGCAGTGGACAGGGGACATGTTAGGGCCTTTTAAAATGAGGAAAACTATTAGAAGAATAAAAAGGGGAGGATGAGCCAAAGGAAGTGGTGACATTTCCATTGGGGTTTTACATTCATATCTAAATATGGTTAGTGGAAATTTGAGACAAGCTGGATTCTCTTCAGGTCAAAGCATGGGTACAAACTCTGCTTTGGATGTAAGAAATTGTGCTGGCATATAACATCTCACATTGAATAGCTTCAGTATCCAGGATCTTACAAGAACATAACCATCCTGCCCTATTCTGTGACTAAATCCTTCTAATGTAGAATATAGGTGATGTCTCAAGGTAACTTAAAGTTCTCCTGGTGTCCCAGGAACAGCATAAAATTTAAAAGAATAGTGTAAAGAATTAAAAAATTCAATTAATTAATTAAAAAGCATGATTCTCATGGTTGCAAAAACACTACTGAGCCCTCGTGTAAATATTCAGGAAGTAGGTAGAAAGCATCCCACTAAGGGAGCACCAGTAAGACATTTAAGGAGCTGTGAGCTTGTGATGTACAAGAAGAGGCTGAGAGAACTGACTCTGTTTAGCCTGGAGACGAGAAGGCTGAGGAGACCTAAATCCTGTCTTCCACTGTCCAAAGGAGGCCTATACAGAAGACAGAGTCAGACTTTTCTGAGGTGCACAACAGAAGCACAAGAGACAATCGGCAAAAGTTGCAACAGGGGAATTTGGATTGGATATAAGGCAAAATTCTTCACAGTGAGAGCAATTAAGTACTGGAACAGAAGTACAGAAAGGCTGCAGAATCTCCACCCTTGAAAATTTTCAGAACTCAGCTACACAAGGCATTTGAGCAAACTAATCTAACCCTGACAGTCAGCTGTGCTTTGGGCAGGAGGCTTACCAGATGACCTCCAGAGATCCCTCTCAAATTGAATCTTTCTATGATTATATTGAATATTCTGGGGTTTAAGCCAATTTAATCGAGTAAGAGAAAGTGACTTAGTATTTTTGAATGACTCAGGTTGGTAGGACAGAAATCAAACCTAGGTTTGCATTTTAACTAAATATCTGCTGGAATCTAAAAAGCATGATCAGATTGACTTTGACCTGTTTCAAATGAAATGAAATGAAGAGACAGAGGAAACAGCACAGTCCAAAGAAAACGAGTTATTAGGAATCTTTTAAATATCATTCATTTATTCTTTGCTACCACTTCACTATTAAATAGAACTTTAGTTTTCTTAGTTGTATTAAATAATTTTGAGATAGGTGACATATGTCATTTGCATCTAAAATGCCAATGCAAACGAGAAGATGACATTACCAGAACTCCTTTAGGATTCTGTTACAAGGTCACATCCTGTCACTTTATACAAATATTATTCCTCTGTAAAGGAATTGGAATGTGAGTGATTAATTGCAGACTAAGGACCAGAATCATATGCAGCCTTTTTAGGAAGAAACAAAAAAAGAAAGAAAGGAAAATCAAGACATTCTGTATAATAACTGCTTTTATACACATTTGATGCAACTACAGGAAACTTCAGAGTTCTGAAGTAAAAGGCAAAGAAACATTTGCTCATAACACAATGGATGCTTTCATAGAACTTTAAGATAAGGTGCTTAATTACTAGGTTTTGATTAAAAAGGTTGCATGACTTAATTGATATATTGATGTATTTTGCTTCGGAATGTTACTAAAATAATGCTCTATAAATCAACATAAAGGATAATAAAAGAAAATCAGATCAACATTTGACAGCGGCTACACTTTGATAGGCTAACAACTATTTCAACTGTAAGAGAGCTGGAGCAAAATGTTCTTTGCATGATGGAGAGTTGTACCCATTACTATATTCAATCTGTAAAAAAGTGCGAGTATGGAATAGAGTGCTCTTTGGAGTACAAGAAAACTCTAGGCAGCACTTCAAACCCACAGATACACTGCTTCAAGTTACTGAGTAAGTACTTATTAGGAGTGGCTTCTTTAATGGCTTCTTGTGTCAATTTATTAAGCTATGCTTAGTTGTTTCGTAAGTTGCTAGGCATTTTTAGTAAAAAAAATTAAAAAATTAACCAGAAGTAATTATGAGGCTAAAATATCACTTAAAGTATTTTATTAACTTTGATTATACAAACTAATTATAATTTGTTTTTCAGTAACATTACATATACAGGTCAAAAATAGCATTTAAGCTAGCATTAGCTCATCATACACTTGTTAATCAAGCACAGCTTTTTTTGTGCTATCAACAGGGAAGTCTCCTCCTAGTAAAAATCAAACGATCAATATGCCAAATAAGTTTAAGATTCTAATGTCAATCAGTGGGGGAGAAATAAAATGTTTTACAGCTGCTACTGCCCCAACGCACATTTTTAAAGTAGGAACTATGCGTTTTTTACCTTCACTGCCCTTTTGGGTGTCTCAGCCAAGATGGGAGGGAATATTCCTTTGTAGAAGCCAAGCAATCTATTGAAGAAAAAAAGAAATTATTTTTGTATGGATAAACAACATATCATTACCACACTGCCAGTTCTATTTTCACTTTTGAGTAAAGCAACTAACTTTTCAGCATTTCCATGCATACAGACAAATAAGGATACCCTTTGGTTATTTGCTAATTAATAATGCACTACCAATTCTGTTATGTGCTGGTGAGATGATATTCAAAAATCAGCAATGAATAAGTAAAAATTCAATCATTTTTTTTCTGAGTAGACAAGACATTGTATTTAAAGGAAGCGGAACAGTTTTGACAATGAAGAGGAAGTATTATTTAATTGTATTAATTTTCTTGACAAAGAAATGCTAATATTAAAAACTGAAGTCAAAACCTACAGATTTGGAAAAAACTGTGACTTCAGCAAGTTGAATACAAAAAACCCTGCATGCTCATCTTCAGCCAGTAGGTTAAGTCATCTTTTAAAGTTTAGTTTTAAATATGCCTCAAAATATATGAAATAACATTTTTGACAACTTAGTTTTAACAGAATGGATGTATTTCATCTTGGAAAAAACATTTGGGCAATATCTTGCTACTGTATTAATTCAAGTCTTTGCCCCTCTCTTGCCTGACTCCTTAGACGCCTAAGGAGTTTACAATAGCTGCTGATATTTGGAGCTGGCCTGAAGTCACAGATCCACTTGTTGCAATGCTCTACTTTGCATCATCTAAATTTTATATATATACAGCCTGCTACAAGGACACATGGTATTTGCAGGCAGCCTGAGCTCTGCTTACAAGGCCAACGTGGCAGAGTCTTAGGAATGCTTTAAAGCTCAAGTAGTTCTCAAGATCCTCAGGTGGGTAAAAGTAGACATAATTCTTGTTTGCTAGGCCTCCACATTACCTAGGTAGTGCATGGGGAGAGTTCAGAAAGGCATCTAATGTATTAGCAAGCAGCTACCTTGCTAGCCAACAAGGGTATATCTTACAGCTTCTCCATCTTCAGAGTTTATACGCTTCTTTCAGGACTGTAAGAGGGAAACTCTGTCTACAGAAGAAATCACTTCTTAAAGCAAAGCATTTGTGTCTTTTTAAAACGTAGAAAGGTGGTGATTCACCTTCTTAAACCAGCCTATTACTTGGAAGGTGTGGAAGAGTCATCACGTTGACAGAATCTCCTACAGTTATCCTGTGCCCATAAAAGGAAAACAATTAAATTCATATTCCCAACCTGAACGTAAAATACCACAAATGCTACAGCATCTTTCCCACCCTTCTTCTAATCCTTCTCTAGAGTTTTATTCTTAAAATGTTCCAATATAAATAAATTAATTTAGGCTTTGTAAGATACTCCAGAGTGGGAATATCGATTATCCTTCCCCTGAAGTAAGCAAGTTAGGGATTCCAGTCCGTGATAAAAGGAAACCTTGAGCGTTTTATACAATGACGGTTTTGTGACAAAACACTGTAAGTCTTGGGTAGGAGATTTCAGGAATTCAGCTGAGGAACCAGATGTTTGAATTCCCCCAAAGTCTCACTTTAGGAACCTATATAGATATAGACACACACATATATATACATACATATATCTATATCATCTATATCTATCTATAGATATAGATGTAACTATAGATATAGATATAACTATAGATATCTACAGATATTGATATAACAATATAGAAATACTGGATCCAGTCTTAGTCTTTAATGGTTCATACATATTCAGAGTATATTCTTGCTGATTCAGCAAGCTATTTAAACGTTGAGTAACTTTAAGCATGTGACTCATACAGTTTAATGTGAGTTCAAACTGAAACTGAGGTCCAAGTAGGATCAGCTATAAGAACAAAAATCCTTATAAACACTTTCTTCCTTTCAGCTCAATCTAAAACACTATAAGCATATCTACAACCGGCATCTTGTTTAGAATTTCTAGTACTCCAGCATGCCTGGAATCGGAAAATGAAAATTGCTCCACTGATCTACTCACAAGTGTAGCTCTGATTGCAGAAAAGCGAGACCCCAACATGGTCCAGATTTTCTCATTAGTAAGAGATGCGTAAGCAGAGAAATATGCAGTGTGAAGCAACAATTCAGTTCTAAAAACACACAGCAGTATTACCTAGCCTTACACAGCAGTACAGGTTGCTTTTCCAGTGCAGCCTTCATGTATACTCACATGTATGCAGTTTTTGAATATATAAATCTCATAATATTCCCACAGTCTCCGGGGATCTCAGGGAAAACTTTTTGGAGAAAATGTGGAGGGGAAGCACATACCAGGAATTTGAGCAACAGCTCTGCCATCTCAGCAATCTTGGGAGACAGATAATCACTTCTAAAGAGTAATCCACCATTCTATCACATCTGGGTGTTGAAATACCAGCGATTCGGAGGATTAGCAGACCAGGCTGTGGATTGTTTGAAAATTCTAGAGAAATGGGAACTGAAAATATGAAAAACAATTCTCCGTTGCTCCTGAATCACAGAAAGGATGAGGATGGAAGGGACTTCTGGAGATCATCTGGTCCAATGTCCTGCTTAAGCAGGGCCACCTAGAGCTGATTGTCCAGGACCACATCCAGACAGCTTTTAACTATGTCCAAGGAGGGAGACTCCACAACCTCCCTGGGCAACCTGTGCCAGTGCTCAGTCACCCTCACAGTAAAAAGGTGTTTCCTGATGTTCTGATGGACGCCACTGTGTTTCAGTTTGTGCCCGTTGCCTCTGGTCCTGTCACTGGGCACCACTGAAAGAGCCTGGCTCCATCCTCTTTGCACCCTTCCTTTAGGTATTTGTGCACATTGATGAGATCCCCCATGAGCCTTCTCTTCTCCAGGCAGGAGAGTCTCAATTGTCTCAGCCTTTTCTCACATGAAAGATGCTCCCATTCCTTAATCATGTTAGTGGCCTTTCACTGGACTCTCTGCATTATGTCCATGTCTCTCTTGTACTGAGGAGCCCAGAACTGGACCCAGCACTCCAGCTGTGACCTCACCAGTGCTGAGTACAGGGGAAGGATTCCCTTCCTTGACCTACTGGCAACGCTCCTCCTGATGCAGCCCAGGATACCATTAGCCCTTTTGCCTGCAAGGGCTCAAGTTCACCTTGGTGTCCACCAGGACCCCCAGGTCTTTTTCTGCAAATCTACTTTGCAGCTGGTTGGCCCTCAGCATAATACTGCTGCATGGTGTTGTTCCTCCCCAGGTGCAGGACTTCATACTTCCCCTGGTTGAACTTCATGAGGTTTGTGTCAGACCATTTCTCCAGCATGTCAAAGTCCATCTCAATGGCAGTACAACCCTCAGGTGTATCAGCAAACTTGCTGAGGGTACACTCTGCCCCATCATTCAGATCATTAATGAAGACGTTGAACAGAGTTGGATGCAGTATTGACTGCTGCAGTATACTGCTAGTTACTGGCCTCCAGCTAGACTTTGTACCACTGATCACTGCCCTCTGGTCCTGGCTGTTCAGCTAGTTTTCAATCCACCTCACTGTCTGCTCATCCAGCCCGTACTTCAATGGCTTCTCTAAGAGGATCTTATGGAAGACAGTGTTAAAAGCCTTGCTGAAGTCTAGGAAGGCAATGTCCACTGCTCTCTCCTCATATACCAAGCAAGTGATTTCATCATAGAAGGTTATCATGTTGGTTAAGCATGACTTCACATTTGTGGATCCATGTTGACTGCTCCTAGTAGCTGCCTTGTCCTTCACGTGCCTGGAAAGGGTTTCCAGGATCAGTTGCTTCATCACCTTCCCAGGGATTAAGGTGAGGCTGACCAGCCTGTAGTTCCCTGGATCCTCCTTCTTGCCCTTTTTGAAGACAGGAGTGACATTTGCTTTCCTCCAGTCCCCAGGCACCTCTCCCATTTGCTGTGATCATTTAAAGATAATTGAGAGTGACCTTGCAATGATATCAGCCAGCTCCCTCAGCACTCATGGGTGCATCCCTTCAGGGCTCATGGATTTATATATGTCCAGTTTGCTTAAGTATTCTTTAACCTGATCCTCTGCCATCAAGGGTAAGTCTTGTTTATGCCAGGCCTTCCCTCTCTCTCCAGAGCTTTGGATTTCTGAAGGCTGGTCTTGCTACTAAAAACAGAGGTGAAGGCGGCATTCAGTATTTCAACCTTTTCTATGTCTTGTGTCATCAGGCTCCTTGCCCCATTCAGCAGCAGGCCCGCATTTTCCCTTGTGTTCCTTTTGCTATATCGGTACTTACAGAAGCCCTTCTTGTTGCCCTTGACATCCCTCACCACATTCAACTCCAGGTGGGCTTTGGCATTCCTAACCATGTGTTTGCATGTTCAGACAGTGTCTCTATACTTCTCTCACATTACCTGTCCCTGCTTCCACCTTCTATATACGCCCTTTTTATGTTTGAGTTTTGCCAGGAGCTCCTTGCTCAACTGCACAGGCCTCCTGGCATTTTTGCCCAATTTCCTGCACATTGGGATGGACTTCTTTTGAGTGGAGCTGATCCTTGAATATCATCCACCTTTCCTGGACCCCTCTTCTTTCCAGGGCCTTATGCCATGGGACTCTTCCAAGCAGATCTCTGAAGAGGCTACAGTCTGTTCTCCTGAAGTCCAGGGTTGTGATCTTGCTTTTTGCCCTGCTCCCTCCTCTCAGACTCCTGAACTCCACTGTCTCATGGTTATGACAACCAAGGTTGCCTTCACATCTCCAATGTGGCCTTTCTCATTTGTAAGCACCTCTCCTTATTGGCTCCTCTGTCCAAGAAGTTGTCATCAATGCTCTCTAGTAACCTCCTGGATTGCTTACGCCCTGCTATGTTGTCCCTCCAGGAGGTATTAGGGTGGCTGAGGTTCCCATGAGGATCAGGACCTGCAAATGCGAGGCTGCTTCTAGCTGTCTTGTTCTTCCTGGGCAGACAACCTATAGCAGACACCCACCACAATCTCATCAGTATTGGTCTGCTCTTTAATCCTTATCCATAAGCTGTCATCATTCTCCCCCAGGCAGAGGTCCATGCATCCCAGCTTCTCTCTTCCATAAAGGGCAACTTTCTTTCCTTGTCTTCCCGGCCTGTCCTTCCTAAAGAGCCTGTACCCTCTGCTGCAGCACTCCAGCCATGCAAGCCGCCCACCACATTTCTGGGATCTCAGCAAGATCCCAGCCCTGCAGCGGCACACAGATCTCTAACTCCTCATGTTTCCTGCCCATGCTGCGTGCCTTAGTGTGCAGGCACTTCAGAGAGACTTCCTTGCTTACATGCAAATGCTTGAGGTGATGCCACTTAAGCCTTGTTTTGTAAATTTTGTGTTCCTCATTGTTCACATCACCCCAGGCGCTTTGCTTGTCAGCCTGTCCATCGCGCCCTCAGAGCTGGGCAACTCTCACTCCCTCTTGGTTCCTGGTTTAAAGCCCTCTTTGCCAGGTTAGCCACCCTGTGGCAAAGATACCTGTGCAAAGATATCACTGTGCATGTCATGTCAAGCTGATCTACTTACTGCAGTTGTAAGGTCAACACTGAAGATTTCCTGCTGGAGGAATCTCTACTGTGAACCAGAAGAATCTGCAGAGCTCAGCAACTATACTCATGGCCCTACATATCCCTAAAATTTTAAGCGACCTGTAACTGGGTTTCACTGTTTTACTTTTCCTCTGTGGAGGCAAATCTCATCATGAAAAACAGACAGGAAGGAGTTAAGGTCTATTCCTATGGAACATATTAACTTTAGAAATCTAAAAACACGTGAAAACTTTGAGGATATACATCCATATATGCAATATGTAATTCAGTAAACATGGTAAGAACTAGCTCAGTATTTAATTATGAACTGTGGTTTAGGTTTTTTTCTTCCTCATTTGAAATAGAAACAGAAAAAAGGTTTGTAAGCACAGCCAGTGAGATGAAAGGAATAAAGGAAAGGAGGAAGTAGAAGACAATCCCATCTCATCACTGCCTATTATCAACTGACTAAATTTTTTGCATAAAGCGTAGTCTCTTTTAGAACCTTCTGTGCATGAGGTAGAGGACAAGCCGCTGCCCCCAACTTTTCCAAATAACGCTTTACAAATCATGCCCCTTAAAGATACAATTATTTGAAATTTTTGCAGAATGAGCTATTTACTTGGTTTTAAAAAACTAGCATGATAGTAATGAAGACGAACGGCTTTGTCAGTCAGAAAGTACATACACACACCATGATCTACTTCTTTTTTCCTTGGTCAATAACACTGAGTTAGTCTACCTGCACACTTTTTCTAAGTCAACTAATGAATGGTGATGACATTTCACATTTGAAAGATATTATCACCTGGATTAAGGCCTTCCTTCAGAAAACTGGTGTTCAGAAAAATTAGGAACAGCAGCAGCAATCACTGCAGCGTGTGAGAGAAGAGAGAAGACGTGACATCATATCCCTAGCTAGAGACACTGGAAAGAACAAGTAAATCTCTAACAGAAACACAGCTACATCTTATTTTGTTTCAGCATTAAGGGTCTAAATGAACATCGCCATTCAATTGTATTCTGGGCAACAGCCCAAACTCATCTTTGCAGCAGTTGATTTTGAAACATTACAGTCAATCATATCTTCTCAATTTGTTCTTTCAGGCTTTTGCTATCCTTCTGGTTTCCATTTCTTGTTTGGAAGTCTTGAGTCATTCACCCTGGCAAAACGACCAACCTAAATCAGTTATTTTCTCCAAATTATACTGAAATTGGGATCTTGCTTAGTTTGTTGTTTTCTTCCTCTGTCTTTCACATAATTTTCCCTTTAAGGATCTAATAAAGCTGATTGAAGGCATGAACATAATATTCCCTTTCTTCTGTTGCTGTCAAATCCAAGTCTCTTACCCACATTGTTTCATAATTGAAACAAAAAACCTCTTAGGTTCAATTCTGCTTTCATTACCTCTGCATTATCCCAAGTATAAATAAAAGACCGAGGTTTCACGACCATGTCAGTTACATTAAACGATTTTACAAAATTTTTTATTTCAACAAAGGGAAGGAATTTTGAAGACATGCTTGGTAGAAGGATGAGTGTTCAAAAAGAGGAAGAAGGTATGTCTAAATGTAGTAAAATTTACTTAGAGTTTCATTTATACCAGGAAAAAGGTATCTTTTTATTTCATGGTATGTAGTATGCTGTGAATTTATTATTAACAGAAAATAAAACAATTGAAAACAAGACAATATTACTTTAATATAGCTATTAGTGGGAAATAATCTTTATGTTGACCTAGCTGGAGATTTAAAAGATTTTAAATTCTCAGAAGTTTCTGGAAAATTAGGGAGTACTTAGTAAAGGCAGGCACAAATTAGTACCTACTGCTGAGAAAAAGGGACTTGTAACTTAGATATTTATTTTGAGAGCAGCAGTCCGCTAGCCAGTTCACACACGTAGTTTACCCTCAATCACAGTGTCTACAACCATTTGCCCAGCTGAAGAGGTACGCTATAGGGAAGGCTGGGTGTTGTTCAGGGGCAACCCGCACAGAGTTGAAAAGATATTAAAGGTTGGACACATTCAAGAAAACCAGGCTTGGACACTCTGTTGCTCTCCAAAAACCTTTTTTTCTTGTGAAGTATACTATGTATATTATCCTACTGCAAATGTTAAACACATGTCCCCACAGGAACCTCATATAAAGCTAGCAATGACACACTTAGCCAAGCTAGCTTCTGAATTTCTATTATGCAAATGTATTTTTTTAACCTAGTCTGTGTCTACTACACAGATACCTGCCATTTTAGACACCAGCGCTAAATACTAGGTACTTATTTTCATAGCATATTTCACTTTTTTCACTGAGTGTGCATTCATATAAATCACGATCAGTTGCAACACATGGGAATTAAGGAAGAACAGCATTTTTTTTCATAGCAAGTAAATGTAACACAGAATTATATGTTAACATGTGTCTGTAGTAACACTGATGTTACACTATATGCTAAAAGAAGACCAAGTGTCCAGCTATGAGAACACTACAAGCAGACCAACTCATGAAAGAAATCCCTCAAGTAAGTTAAGGCAACACAGAGTATGAAAAGCGACTGCTTAAAAAGGAGGGGACTGTTAGTGAAAGGTACTCTTAAGATACTTCAGAAAAATACTAAACAGTGGAGGATCTGGCTCAGAAACAATCAGACTGGCCAAGAAATGGATTAATAATCAACATCAATCTACCTCACTTATTCAAAATGACAGTCATCACCATATTTACTGCATGTGGGTCAGATTATGAAGTTATTATGATCCATCATCCATGTGACTTTGTTATTCTTACTGCGAAATGAGTCTTTCTTCTATGACTTTTAATCACCTCTCAATCTCTCAGTCAAAATCCTTGCTAATTTTTGGCTTTCTAGTCTGCACTGTGAATTAATATAAATTACAGGACACACCTAAATATAAATCCCTCAAGAGAGGGAAAGATGAAACCTTCTCTTTCCTTTCTTGTGTCTTTTGTGCAGCAAAAAGTGAGAGTAAAAAAAGGAATCTTTGTTAAAATTTCTCTCTATTTAAATAAAGGTCTAGCCCTCTCTTATTCTACGTATTTCTCGTATGCTTTCTGTGTTTTGCTGTATACTTAGGCACCTAAAAAAAAATTCTAGGAAGGTGAAGTTGGAGCATTGCGTTGTAATGCACAACATAGCCTCAACAGTTCTCTGTGTGTGAAAATAGAACATCTTGTTCTGTTTTGGTGGGGTTTTTTTGTTTTGTTTTGTTTTGTTTTTTTCCAAGGATGATTACAAATTAATTCATTAAGTGGTACATTGTTGCCATGTACTGCTTGAGTAATACATTCATGTGTATAGACTTAAATCGGATTTTTAAAAATGTAGATATGCTCACACTTCTGCCACTCACCATGCTGGTGCCAGGGACCTGTGAAGCTGGGTGGGCGGCTGCTGCCCAGGGGGGATTTGGGCTACCTGGGAGGATGGCGACTGCTGGCGGGCGGAGAGGCAGGACCCTGCCAGCTGCAGCGGGCACTGCTGGCTCTACCACTGCCAGCCCCGCAGCATCGCTCGCTCTGCGGGGCTCCCTGCCAGATTTGCCTCTTCCTTCTTAACACTTTCCTTGGAGCCTGGCCCCCGTGGCCAACGGACGAAATACTAGTTTTGCCCATGCTTCTGAGAAGTCTTAAGCTGGCCTGTTTGATGTAATTCCCGTTGAAATCAGTGCAAATGGCAGTGTTATTATCACTGGCAGCTGGTCTAGGCTCTTACAAAATTGCTTGCATGTAATCACTAGCTGGGCTGTAGAATGGGTCTACATGTCTCATTTCTTACAACTGACAGTGTTTTCTTCCCCCAAAGACTTTCCCTCTAGCTGCCCCTTTGTTTGCAATAGGAATAAGCTACAGACATGCCAAAACAGCTTTGCCTAGAGCTTCTGAAACAGAAAAATTCTTCATTGCATTTTGGATTGTCAGAACTGGCAGAACGCTTCATTTGTTCAGTAGGAGTTTTAGTTGTTCAAACACTAGAAGAGAATTTAAGTTTTTTTTTTCCCTCCCTTTTGCTAACAGTACTGCCGTAACTGGTACGACAGGAAGCAGTCACGGTTTTAAAGTAGCTCCACACCTATGTCTATTGAAGCTAAAGAATGTAAAAAAAGATTTTTTCAGTTTTGATATCAGAGAAAAAAATAGTCTTTTGTAGCTGTGTCCTTAGAAATTTGTTTCAGACCCTAAAAAAATAATCGTAGAGAGGATAACTAGATGTGTTTTCTGGAAAAGACTGACAGCATTTCTCTGTGTTAAACAGATGCTGTGATTCATTAGATGAAAAATCACAAGATGAGCAAAATTTCTGTGCTTGCCCTGGGACTGTGTCCTACTCAGATTGGTTGTGACTTCATAAAAATACAAAATTAAGCTGTTTTAATTTCATCAGATAAAATGTGGCTCAGGAAGGAAATTTTTGATTGCAAGTTAATGTTAGCCTTCATTGGAATAAGTTATACTCTTCAATATCCACATGCATAATCCCCAGGGAGTTATATGACTACATGTATTCTTTCCCATCTGCTAGCTAAATATGAGATTCAAGAGGCTTTCAGTGTCATTATACAGATTAGTGACTCTCCCAAGAGGACTCCAGGTTCATGATACAGTCAATAACTTACAATGAGATTTAGAAGACCAACTTTCAGAGATCATTTTGTGTTTGTATGAGTTTTGCACCTGCAATTATTTGTGCTCGTAATTTAGGTTACTTAGGTGTTTTTAATTTACAGATGCAATCAGTGATGTAGATACTTAAACTGAACTGAACTGCAGGCAACCATAACTGCAGGTGCAAAATTTTCTCTGCAATGATTTGGGTTCATAAACACATCGATCTTCTGAAGTCTAAAGTAAAACTAGGCCAGTAGTGGTTTTACAGTGTTTTTAACAAACTAAAAAACTTCCATATCTTTCCTGTTTCTCAAAAACATCTCAAGGCAGCACTTTTTAGCATTAAAAAGAATAGGGTATCATTAAAAATATATAAACATGCACATAATAATTAATTTGATCCCATCTTTTAGCATTTTGACCTCTGAGGTATTTTTCTTACTCGCTTTACAGTACCTCTAGCAGGAAATCATAAAAGATTCATGATTTTGTAACAGTAATACTGTTGATAGTTGTGCCAGTAGAGAGCAACAGTCTTACAGGCACAGAGATCAAAGTGTGCAGAATTTGTAGCACTACCTCGGTAGTGAACGGCACCGTGAATACGTACACATACTGGCACTTAATTTCCATCTGGCAGACAGTTGTGGTACCATGGGAGTGAAAGGTATTATTACACAGATGTATGAGGATACTCACACGAACGGCAACTACCTGCCTAAAGACAGACGAAATGCCTCTGTGTGTCGCTGAAACTGGATTCTGTTATAAGAGAGTTATTAGAAAGAGTTTTATGTACTTGGGAGCAAGGAAATAACTCCTCAAAAAAGCAGAAATTTCTCACAGTTACAGATGCTGTCCCTGAGTACAGTGACAGCGTCACAGATCCTTTCCTCCACTTCTGGAGTGCCATCATGCAGTGCCAGTGTGATACAGCCAGATGTGAAACCGAACTCCAGCCCTTTGTTCCATCCAGCTCACCCCAGCCCAGGTTACACTGCTTAAGAAAACTCTGTCAGATGGAGATCTGTGTTACACACTGACTGCCATGGATGCTGGAAGATGCCCAAAAGATACCTCCTATTCTTCATGCACCACACACAAACGCCCTAAAAATACCATATGGATTAATACACTTTCCTCAATGTTATTCCAACCTAAGAACAAATAGAGTTGATGGTTCATATAAACAGACTTATTTTTCTTTTTTCTTTTTTTTTTTTTTTTTCACAATACTTTTTAAATGTGAAAGCTCCCTTTCCAGGCAATATGCAGCAGTACTTCCAAACTGATTCCACCTTCAACATTATGAAACTCCCACACTATGGGGACATTCCTCCCATCCTTCTCACACAATTTATAAGATAAAGCACCATGATGTCATGTCATTACTTTGTCTGGAGTGGTGACTAACCTTCACAACGAGCTTCTCAAAGAGAAAAAGGGCAGGCAAGGTAGGTTTCAATGACTGAGAAATGAAGAAGGCTTACCAAAGATTTACCAAAGGATTCCAACCAAACTTGACAAGCAATTAGAAATGGGTTTTGCAAGGCTTTAAGCCATTGATATACTTCAGTTACTGACGAAAAACCTGCTACAAGATTGTGATGCAGAGATACATAAATACCTTTTGAGACCACATCAACAGGAAAGACAAACGCGTAAATGGAAGAATCATGTAGAAGTAGCTGCCCTAACTATTATTATTGCTATCTATTGTTCAGTGATCTACTCTTGTTTTATGTAGCCATGCCCCACCTGCCAATAGTCTCCTCATCTGCACAGACATCTGTAAAGAAACCTGACAGATTTTTTTAAAAAAACGAACGGAGTCTGTGTCTCAGTGATGTGGCAGTTTCTACTGGATTATTTATTTTTTTAAAAAACTTGCAATGTGTTCTTTGAGCAGCAAACCTGCCTCAGCAGGTTTCACTTGTACATATCTTTTGAAATGTTTTCTTTTTCTCAATATACTCTTCTGATCCAGCGCCCTTCTCAACTTGAATTCTTCTGCAGAAAAGAAATTTTGCCACTTCGGCACTGGATAAACAAAACAAACAAACCCTCTCTCCCAAGTTACTTTTAAAAGCATGCAGAATATTTTACTTTACAAATGAAGAAGGCGTTTCAGGTAGCAATTCAAGTAAACGCAACACAAGCTGTTTTACAGCAGACAGCGTGATCTTTTTGCGTCAAACCTTTCTGCATTTTATGACTTAAAATAATAATACCTTTATAACCATCAATATGCCAAAAAGAAAGTAAATTTGGGTCAAATTTGCTTTTCTTCTAGATCACTAATTTTCTCTGAATTTGCAAAAGAGAAGCTTTTTTCTTGTGTAGCTCACAAACGTGCCACGAGGCTTGCTCGGTAACCAGCTCTGAGCTGGATTTAGAACTCAGCCAGATTAGCCAGAGATTATCATCGCACCTCTGCAGCAGTGTGATTTGCCATGATCTCACGCTCTGGAAGTGTAACTGCAATTTGCAACCACACTACTTCCTCGCTCACCATCTTCAGAGAACGTTACAAAGTCAATAGAAACATTTCACTAGGCATGACTAAATGATTACCTGCTATCCTACGGAGTTGATGTAGAGCCACCTTCTCTAGGGACAGTAAAACCAGCAAGAACATAAGAAGACATTTAGATTTTTTTAACTGGGGTAATAAGCAGTCAGAACTGCAGTTTCATTGCAAACCTGTGCCTGGCAAACTGCTGTCAAAGACAAGAAAGTCTGTGCTACAAGCAGATTTCCCAGACAAGGGTGGGCAGAGAGCTCCAAGTGCAATAGTTTCTGCTGTAATTGTAGCTGGTCTGGAAGGGACAGGTGATAAAGTTGTTTGGAGCGCTGGGCATCCCCAGGCAATGCTCCGAGAAAAGGCACGCGATGCTATCAGCATTGATACACAGGTAGGTTCTTCTACAGGTTCTGTTTTGCTGTAAGTTAAAAATGCTGGAAAGCCCACAAGTGTCAGCGAGCTTTTAATAAAATGTGTGTCTGCAGTTCAAGAAAGAACAACACAATTTATGATTTTGTACTGAAACTATGTAAAACTGGCAATACAGGGAAAAAAAGAAGAGAAACTCAGCAGTGTTAACAACAGCCTTGTGGTCTCCTTTTGGGTTACAAAAATTCACACACGGATATCATCTGAGGCTAGCTAAAAATTATCTAAACAGCGGCATAACTAAAAAATGAGTGAAATCATAAATTCTTGAGCATTAGTATTTCTGAAAGCAGTAGTTTAACTTGACTGTCTTTCTCCCATGATGTGCTGGTTGGTTTATGATGAGTTTCTCTTCCAGGGAAGAACATACTTTTTAGTAAACAAATTTTTACACTTTCTTGTGTAAAAGTGAGTAACAGTAACAGAGCTATGGAGTCTTCTTCACTGATTCAGCTCCTACTGAAGTCAAAGTAGTCCTCTTTATTTTAATAGTTTATACCACATCTTTTGCAAAGAAGCTTTAAAAGAGTCTGAAGAACTTAACTACCCTTTTTCTTACAAAGACTACCTGTTCCATACTTTTTTTCTCTAAGCATTCGAGACCTTTTTGAACCTGTGGTTCTTTCTTCCAATTTTTCTTGAGTTTTTATCTATGAAGCCTATAATCCCAGGCCCAAGTAAAAAAGCTTGGTACTGCTAGTTCTCCAGAGACAAACCAGAGCAGACTACTGCTACATTCAAGCTTTAAGCAAAACCAGCAAATTTAACTTATGAATATTGATATATGTCTATTGCCCTATACAGATCTATATCACTAACAAACACAACCAGTCTTCCATGAATAACATTGTACATTTTGATTCAGGATTTGTAACAGAAATGATTTTTTTGGTTTAGAGACACTTAAAAAATGGCAAAGCACACATTCTGATGGTGCATGTGTAAAACTTACACTTGAGGATATAAAAAATCATGAATAATCAATAGAGAGTGGAAAGAGAAATGTAATGCTTTCCATCGTCTCTGGGGTCTGCCCTACACATGGACCCCTCGGAAACCACAAAGTATAAAGCAGTGCCTCGTAATGTAATGAATACTTGTACTTTGTAGGAAAAGTACATTTACCACGCATACAGACACAGAACGTAGCAGGACACGGAGCCCTGGTACCGCAGCTCGAGTCTGCTACCATTTGAGCTAAAGCAGAACTACATTAGCTGGCACTAACAGCAGCGCGTTTATCCTGTCTGCGGGCAAGCTCTCATAAGGCAGCAGCACAGCACACACACAGCCAGAATCACTTTTCAAGCCAAAGGAGCAGAGAAAGGAGGCAAGGAGAAAAATACAACCTTGTATTAAGTTCAATGTATATATCTGTCTAATTAATTCATTTTTCAAAATTATTTAAGCCTCTGGGAACGCAGCCTTCCTACGAGACGTTATACTTGAATGGCACTACATCACAACAAGTCAAGCACGTAGAATCATCTCAGAGATGACGAATAATGAAGTATTACTTGAGATTTTCAGCTTATTCACTCCATACTTGTTTGTGATGATGTGGTAAAAAAAATGCTTTGGATCTCAGTTTTAACCATTTTACTGGACATCTGGTGTTTGCTGCTTAAAGTTTCACTATTACCAGGGTCATTGTAATTCTATAGCACATCTGGGCCAAATTCCCTGGCAGTTTTTAGTGAATTCTGCGGCAGTGGAAACATCTGTAGCTGTGCACAGTTCCACACATACAGAATTGTGAAGAGCTGCAGAACGTTCTCGGATCTTTTGCATTTCAGTGTCCAGGAAATTACCCACTGGTAATGGATGATCTTTTGGTAATTTTTTTTTTTTTTTTTTTT
>VFFE01009207.1:5400435-5478769 GCA_008921705.1 Burhinus oedicnemus
AGAGAGACACACACACACACACACACACACACACACACACACACACACACACACACAGAGTTCGGAACAAGCAGGTTGTGTAGGGACAGATTCCCAAAAAGCGACATGATCCAAAAGTATGACTTAAGCTTAATTTAGCCACTTAGCCCTAACAGGCTAATTCATGCTAATTCATTAAATCCTTGCTCAGAGGATATGCAGCCTTGGCTGTGACTACTCTTGGAGGGGTCTTGGTTCCTGACCTGAAAGCTTCTCACTAGCTGAAAATTTTTGTACAGCCCTGGGTAAGCCAAGGAAGCCCTGGAGAAGGGCAACATGTACGGCACACCGTGTACGAGCTCTTCCCAGCTTTCTAACTCTAGGTGGCTCTCGGCTCAGCAGCTCGGCTGCCTGCGGAGCACCCCTCCACTCTACGCCGCGGGGGCTGCATCTGAAGGCACGGGAGGTTTCGGGGGTCAGCTGCGGCACCATGCCGCTGCCCAAAGTGGGGTGAATGGTGCCGGGCAGAAACGTCCCCATCAGGGCCCCAGGTGCAAACCTCTGTTTGGAGTACCGGGGAACGTCACTGTCACTGCTGTGAAATACTGCAGCCCCTCACGCCGAACCAATTACTGAAGCTGGAGAAATTCATGGCCATTACCCTGGGCTACCAAATTTGGCAGATATGTTCTTCACATTCAGGTAACATAAACACATTCAGAAAATCTGATGACGCAGCATAGTATGATATTTTCCATACGCTAGACTAAAAGAAGGTTTTTAGAAGCATAATTACTACATTGATCTATTTAAACATGCTTGAAACCAACAGGAACCTAACGCGGTAAAATGATAAATATTCTTGAATGTTAAAATCATAAGGACTAAAAATTTAAGTTTTGCTGATCTTTTGCTAACTAGAGTAGATAGATAAAAATGGATTGTAAACAATACTTGTAGATATCTTCTTACTACTATAAGCGTGTTATAATGCAGTCATCTGATTCCAGACTGAGGCCTGTAGGAGCTACTGCTATGAATACTAATACTATACTATTTACGCTATATTAGTAGAAAATAGAGACACTCAAGAAATCATAACTTTAAGATTAAAACAAACCAATTATGCAAATATTTGAAACTTAAAAAAACACCAGTTTGACCTTTAAAAACTACAGAACAGACACTTATCCAGTGTAAATGGGTGTACCTCCAGTGGCCTTAGCAAACGATAATGACTAACGCCAGTTAAAGTCTGGCCTGTTTGCTTCTAAGGTGCTTATAAGATTTACATGATTTTACTGTCTTCTGTTTCTATGGAAAATAAATAAGCATGTGTTTCATCTTTAAAGCATACGATTCTCAGAAGTGATTCTCTAAAAGAGTGTCCTTGTTTAGTGTGTTGCCATATATACCAGATCAAATTTTGCAAGTAAAATGTGTGTCCATCAGTAATAAAAACGTGGTTAGCCAAACGCTCCCCTTAGTTACACCAGTACAATCTCATTGCATTTCAGAGCGCTACACACATAAAGCTGGGAATAGAAGTTTTTCACATTCCAGAGCCATTTCTTATGTTTTCAAGTGTTAACATATGAAGATGGGGGTAGGGAACCTCCAGCCAGGAAGAGAGAATTCCTGCCTGAAGGGGATGATGAAAACCTCATGACAGTAACATCACTGTAAATACTGCTGACTATCTGGAGACAGCGCAGGCCACTGAATGGGGCGCTAGCCTTGCAGTCAGGACACCCAGCTTCAGGTTTAAAACTGCCACTACCTCTATGTATGCCCTCAGACAAACTACTTCACAACATGGATTGCCAGGTAAGTCTTCAGACCCCTTCTGAATTAGGAGCCTGTATCAAAGAATGCAATTTTATGTCCAACACACATGTTCCTCAGAGCTTTGATATTAACATGCTACCATGGGGCAAACAAACGACATGGTATTAGGCTGCTCCATGAGAACCACTTGTATGAGTGCTCCAGTCCAGATCTACTCCACTCCCTGGCATTTTACACCCCCGTATCCCCATCTGTACAGTTGAGATAATGGTAGTTCCTTCTTCTGTGAAGTGTTTTGAGACCTATAGGTTAAAAGAACAAGTATCATCTTTGTTTCGTGACTGACTAGTGTTGCAAAAGCATCCAGTCATTTGGGATTGTTGGCAAAACTTCACTGGATTATGAACTGGTTAATTTTTATCTACTTAGAGACTAAAAGAATGCATGAATGTTTTATAGATAGGCATGCATACACATATGTACATGCATTTTGAAATGTAATGAGGCAACAGAATTTCCTGAGATTTTTGCTGTCTTTATTGGGAAATGAGACAAAATTGATTTATCAAAAGTAAATTTTTATTTACAAAAAAAAGTAGCGTGCACCTCACCTTTGTATAGATGCAAAAAAGATGTCTCCTTTGTGGCCATTAATTTAAAACCTTGTGAGCATAATATAAATCACAATCTTAAAGTAAATTATCAGGAAAATTCTGTCAGTCAAATTCCCTCTTCTTTAATCTTGAAAGCAGTCTTAATGATGATTTTACTCAAGGTTGTACCATCATTTAAATTTTATGGCTCAGCACCCATTCAGAATAAGAAAAAAAAATGATGGTTTTAAAACACAAGTCCAAACAAACTATAGACAACCAAATTAAACTGAAAACAGTAAGACCAGATATTGCACATAGGACTATGTAGAGTAAGACATGGGGTAGAGTGAGAGTAAGTGGCACCAGAACAGTTACAGGGAAAGCAGATCTATTACTCTGCATATATATGTCATGGATTATGAAGAAGGAACTCTTGCTAATTACCCAGAAGAAATTCTGAAATTCTTTTATTGTGGGGCACCTGAAGTCTATGCTAAGGCATCTTTTTTCCTTTCACTGCAGATCTGTGAGCCCCATTCCCCACAGGGCCATGTGAATTCTGTCTTCCAAACTGCACAGGCGTGAGGGCACTTGCTGAGGAGTGTCGCAGTTTGCCTGCAGAGGAACTGTAAGAGCCAGGTCTCAACCAACTTTTCTGTTGGCAAAGCAAGTGGAATCACTTCCTTCCAAAAGTAAGTGGACAGATTGAACAGTTGATAATTTTAATTATGTACTGTGAGAACTTGCCATGTCCCTACCTAAATTTTGCAAGCTCATGCTCCCTGAAAATATGCAAATACTACCTTTTCTAACACTGAGCATTTCTTCTTTAAAGATATGCAAAGCAAGCACAAGGGTTCAAAAATTCAGCTCTAAGACCTTATTTTGTCCACAAGAGCCAACAAATTTCACACAGGTTCACAGTTTAAGCCAATACACTGTCCTTCACAACTTCAGTTACAGTTCTCAATTCAGCAAGGTGTTATAAAGCTTAACTGACACTTTATGTTTCAGGTGATATTATTTCACACAGGAATGTGATAATTATTTCTGATACTCTAAATCACAGTTTTTTAGTGAAGCCTGCAATAGACACAGTAGTATGACAGGAAGATGCCAATGGAGCATAATGTGACCCACAGGATAATTCTACAATGTGTGGGATAAAGAGAAGAAAAATTAGCAATATACTATGGACTATAAGGATGCATCAGGATAGATACAGATAGACATTTTGGTACCGTAGTTTCCTTTTTTGCATCGTCAGTCTCATTTTAGCAAGGCTCGTACAAGTATTATGAATTTGTAAGTGGTGAGGCGGGCTGGTAGGACTAGAAAAGAGATAAATCTATACATAGATATTTCTGAAGTACAAGTGCTAGCAGACCTTCCTCAGTGTTCAGGTGGAAGCTGCTATTCCTGTAGTGGGTGCAGAAAAGGTGCCTGTACGTCAGTTTGCAAGATGGTAGTCTCTGAAACTGGCAGTGCAGGTGGGTCTCTACTAAGAAACAAGATTCTTGAAGGTAGCAAGCAAGCCTGGGTCCAAGTTCACTTCTTCTCCTCCTGGTAGGAAATGCTAACAAGAAACCAGAGTGGGGCAGATAGCTGTGGGGGGGAATAACATCCTAATCTACCACTTCTGCTTGTCCCAGAGCACTTAAAGCAGAGCCTAAAGTCTGGTCTTTTGATACCACAGGAATTTATGCCTCCAGTAAGTGGAAATGAATCTCCACTTCATAACTGCTCGCTGGGAAAAGGGATTTTTGGCATGACTGACCATGTCACACTTCCCTGGTCAGCAATTTCATTGAAGGATTCAGAGACAGGGTAGCCAAGTATTTGTATCTTGTATAACACTTATTTGGCAGCCTTCCGATAGGTCTCCTCAGCCCAGTTGGAAGAGCACACATCCAGCTGGGCCCCAGGAACGGGCGGTGATGATTGCTGGTGAGTGCCAGAGGCCAGTGCTTGCCTGCAGGGCTGGCAATCTTGCAAGTCTCCTTCCCTGACCTGTCGGCAATTAGAAGCAGCAGAGTGTCATCTGCAGCCAGCTGGGAGAGCCAGGCCTCAAGAACACCGCTCTAGTCTCTCAAGCACTTGTTACCAGGACAGATAGCCTATGGATAGAGGCAGGGCAAAGGAGAGTGCTAGCAAATTCCTCAACTGATGAATGATCGCTGATATCACATAAACCAGGAACTCTCCAGCTTCTGCATGTTTGCTGACAACTCCGCACTCATCCAGCTCCTGCTTAGTCTTGGCTGTTCTCCCACCTACTCCACCCATAGCTGACAAGCTTTTTGCAGCTTTATAACCTAATCCCACTAATGTATGAGTCAGGGTGCCGCTTATTAAAAAAAAAGGTGTGTGGTCATACAGACAATTACGGGTACAAGAGAGTGGTAAGGTGGTGCTGAGAACAAGACAGGAATAGTTATAAAGCCATAGGGCTGTGTAAACATGGAGGTAATTGCTCCTTCCCAAACCAAATTCAACATAAATAATCAAATAACTCAGTAGAAGTAATGAAGTCTCAAATGATCAATGACAATTGTGTTTTGCAGTTTCCCAGGACCATCTAGTTCTAAGAAGGACTAACAGCACTCTAAACTGTAACTTACTCAAGTGTTGAGTTATAAAACTGGAAACAGGACACTATTACCCTTGCTATTTCAGGCAACTTAACCAATGAATGAGAAAGTAACAGGTTTCTTGACTGACTGCCTACCAAAAAAGCCAACGGTAACCCAGAACGTTTACTGTTAAAATTATGAGCCCATGAAAATCCAAGTTTATAAGAACAAAGTTGTTTACAGACTCGAAATAACAGCATCCATCATTTTAATGCTCTAACTGCAAATTAAGACAGTGCAGATGGGCATAATTTTCCATTCATAATATGAGACACAACACCATGTGTCTTTAATATAAATGCAACATATACATTCAGCTAGACCGTTGGTTTATTCTTACATTTCATACTCAAACCTAAGTCATTATCAAAGAAAAAGCAAGTGAATACAAATGCAGTAAAGATGACGATGTACAAAAATTGGTCATTTAACATAATCTAACCTCTTATTTGTAGGATCTAAGAAGAGCAAAAAGTTTTCTCTATTAATGGTTTTAGTTAATCCTGTATCCAAACATTTTCCCCAATAAACATCAGATTATTTTTATGTTAGCTATAAAGCTGTCACTCCTCAATAAACAGATATGCTCCTGGTGGGTTTACCTCTGCTGTCAAAGATCTGTCAATTCATGCATCATCTCATAAGCGAAACCAGAGAAGCTTGGACGCACGGCTCCTAGCGAATCCAGCTGAGCAGAGGTTGCTCACCACCTGAGAGGATTCACGTCACTGCAGCCCCCGTGCAATTGGCAGCGACTGGATGCTCCCAACACAAGTTCGCAAAAGCCCTGAAGTTAATACCCCTGCCCCTCTTTAATAGAAAGCTATGTGACCTTTAATGCTCTGCTTGACTGAGCCTTCCTTTAGTGAGTCTCAATTAAATTTTATGTTTTGTGGCTTTCATTCTCTTGTAAGACAAGAAAAGAGTTCAAGGGATGGATCCTTCTTTGAAGAATTTAATTCCCTGTGGAGAAAATTTATTTCAGTCTAAAGAGCTGCTAAAAGTTTGGGGGAAGGGAGCTTTTGTAGTTTTTTTTTTCTGTGGGTTTTTTTGGTTAAGAAATTTCTAGTATTTTGTGAAGATAAAGGAGCCTTCAGATTCCTTGAAAAGGACAGTGTTCTATTAGCGGTTAGACTGGAAATATTTCCTCTGTCCTTTTCATTATAATAAGGAGAAAATCAGAGGCATGGGTAAAGAAATCCTGGCCATTATGCGTTATGAAGAAGCTTTCCATGAAATCATCAGATTGCTACTGTGATACTGTAGTAACACAATACTGGTTAATTTTCTGTAAGAGGTGTTGCAGCAAATGAAACATTTGCACAGGTACTCATAAAAATAAGTACTTCCTAGGCTAATTCTGCATACTTAACCTCAATATAACAAGGTCAAAAAATTAAGGCATTAGGAAGTGTCTTGTCTGAACTGGACTCTGACATTTTAGCTCAATGTAGTTGCCACTATGGAAAATATAAGTACAAATGAGCATAAGCACTATTCCCAAACGTAAACATTTTCAGGAGCAGGCCATTAGTAATATTTGTTTTCCCACTATGTTCCTTTATTTAATTAGTTTGTTCTGTAGTCAACTTAACATAAAATCACATATGCCAGTAGGGAATTCTGAGTGCTGGAGAGAGATGCCTAGACTCTTTATAGTCAGTGTACACTGAATTAGATATTTCAGAAAATCAGTTTAAAAATGCCACACACCAATGGAGGTATTTCGTATTGCCAGTATGAAATAAACATGGGGCATGAATGAATTTCTTATGCCCTTCTCCCAGATTTACACCCCTGAATCTGAACACCTCAGAAGATGTTTTTGTTTGCTTGGTATCTAAATGTGAAGCTCTCTCTTGGTGCTCTCTTCTGCGTGTTTTTGTGGTCACCCAAGGAGGGGGTTATCAGGGTTCAAGGTTTCCACTAACTAAATTACTTCACAGTCACCTCTCTCGCTTCCCTCACAAGTGGCATAATCACCATGCTCCAGAAACGGGACAACTTGTGCAGATGGGAATGGAAGACTCAGGGAGTTAGCTAACCCTCACTACAAGAAACAAAACTGGTCTAGTTCGCCATTTTCACTGCTCGTCGCACCTCTTTTTTTCCAGTACAGTTTGGGGACATGAGAACTCTGTGCCTCACTGCACCTATGCTGCCTCCATACGTGGTATCCATGCCAATATATATAAGAACAGTTCCATTTTGATGAATATATGAATAAAAAATGGGTTGCTATTGTATTTACAAAGTTCTTACAGAAAGCCTGCCAGCTACTCAAAACTGGGATTTACTAATTAGAGTTACCTTGATTAAAGGCTAGCTCCCAAAGAGCTCCTGTGGGTAACAGGCTTAACTTTAAGCACATGATCAGTCCCATTACATTCACTGGCTTTAACTGGACTGATCATAAAATTAAACGTGTATTTAAATGACTTTCTGGATCAAAGCCCAAGTCCCTTAGAGGAGCTCAGGCTCGGAGCAGTGGTACCTTCTGAAGCCAGTACGATTCAGGTGAGTAAAGACCATAAATCCTTTTCCATATTCTGTCAAACTGAAAAGCTGTGGAATTTTGCTCACACAGGTCCTGGAAACGTTGTCTGCCACAGCTAACTGGGAATGCCAGTTCATCAGAGCTTGGAAACAAGAACTTCACTGAACTGGTAATGGCTGAGCTAGTTCAGACAACCAGGACAAGAAGATACAAGAGGCTAGATACTGTACTACACTGAATCGGCCATCCTGCTCCCAGTACTGAACCAGTGTTTGCCCTGGTGTCTCTACACAGCTGTGCATTCTGGTCTTTAAGCATATCCTAATAGCAAAATTTGGTATTGTGAGTGTAAGTAATGCTAAGACTTCTCAAATTGTGCTCGTTATGTAAGACTACATGTTTGCCAAATTCTGGCAATTGCAAAAAAGGGTGGAATATAAAGAGGATCTAATGTCTGGAAAATGGGTGATTAAAAAAGGTCACATAAAATTGACAATTTTAAAAACATATACTCTTACCCTTCTCGTTGGAAAATAGTCCTAAAACAGTCCCCCAGGCTCTTGTAACTGGTAGGATCAGCTTTCCCTCTTTGAATTTGGAACCTAAAAAAAATACAATTTACATCACAGCATGAGAAGTCAGGGATTTTAAGTTACTTTTAACTTTCCAATTATTATATAAAAGGAGTTTCAGTTTTTCTTACGTATCTGATTCATTATTATATACTGTTCCTGATATACTTATTAACGCTGTTTTCATAGAAGCTGTTAAACTAAGGAAAAATAGAGCTTTAGTAGTAATGTTTTTTGTAGTTTATGGAACTCACAGTATAGCTATCACCTTTGACATTTACACCTCTTTCTAGTTGTTTGAAAAATAAGCTGTTAACCCTGTGCCTGATCCAAAGCCCATTGAAACTAATGGCAGTCTTTGAGTCAAACCCTGTTTTTGAGAATCTGAAATGGAATACTACAATGGGTTTCACTATGGAATGAATCCACTATGCAGTTTCTTTCTTTTTATATCTGATACAATTACAACAAAAATCAACCAGTGACATGACCAGAAATCAGAGCACCATTCATTTTTCATAATTTAATAATAAGATGAACAATAAAAGCAAGCAATGACTTATTTTAATTAAAACCTTGTTTTCTCTGTTCACATTTTGACAACAATAAAGATTTCAACAGGAAGCTTGTGGCCTTGAAAGGAAAATCCAGATTATGATTTAAGATTGTAAACATCTTTTCATTTATGATTTATGGATAGCAACCGTGAGTTTAACAAACTATATTATTTTACTAAGAGTCTCAGTCAGATTACCCTATTTCTTGCAGTTTTAAAACTGCAGCCAACACATTCAGTTAAATAGTATGGAGAAATTTTGAATATATTTTTAGCAATAAAACTTCTTTTTAAACTGCTAATTAGTATATAGCACTCAAAAAAATAGAATATTGATGTTAGCAATTCCAGTCTACAATAGCCCTGTATCAGGCAATCACTAAGTTGGCTTTATCATGAAGTGCAATAATGATTCTACACAACAAATACTGTTCAACAGTTCCAAGGAATAACTGACATTGCAGTCAAGAATGTCATATGCCACAGGTATGTTGCTGTTCTGAGAAACATCTATTGTTACTCATTCTAATAATGAATCTCATTAATAGGTAACAAACAAAGGTATTTTTAACTCAATGTTAAACAGCAATGTTCTCCTCTCTCTCAACAGAATTCAGTAGGGTCAAATCAAGGTTTGTATTGCGGCAAAAGGCATGCATTGTTTTGAACATCAGTATTTCCTAAGCTGTGCTCTGTGCTAACACATCTAACATTTTATTCACTTTGAGGAAAAAATTTCCAGTGATGTAATACAATTCTTTGGGCAATTATGAAGGCAAGCCCACACCTTTTTTGAGAACAGTTAGAAGGAAACACTGAGCCCCTCCATAGTTCTAATAAAAGTAGTTCAGGCACATCTGGGATCTCTATCTGGGGTAACCTCTTTATTAGCACAAGAACTTGCTGCCAAGTTGGCAGAGAGGAGAATGCTATTCAATAGGCTTACATTCAATTAAGAGCTGATGCATAACATTTTGTCTGAAAAGAGCCCTTGGGAAGGCTAATAGTTGAAAAAAATGCCTCAATGCCATCACACAAAGTCCAACAGTATATATCAGCTACAGAAGCTTTTACATTGTGGCAATCAAGCAATCAAAGTTATAACAGAAAGTAGATTCTATGCACATTTTAATACATTTAAGACTTGATTATTTATACCCCTCAGTTCAAAACCAAAACCAGCTTGCTTTTGCTTAAAGAAATCTTGCGAAATCTCACAAGTAAATAACTTTTCCCAAGTATTTAAAAAAATGAAGTTTTCTTAACCCAAACTCTTTTCCTCAAGTTTTAAGATTTGGCCCGCTTGTAAACTCAGAATGAAGCATCACTGTTTCTAAAACATCCTCTGAATAATGCGCCTTCCCTCTCTTTCACCCTGCAAATGCTCAAGCATGTCCCACTAGCATGCGTGTAAGGCTCCCCACTAAGTTGTGCATGCACAACTCTGTGTAGAACTGGGGCTTTAATCCCAGACTCACTGCGGTGAACAACAACGTGGTGAACATACTTACGTAATTTTGTTTTACAGTTAACACAGTGCCGACTTCTCAACTAAATTTAAATGATTTAATAAAAATACATCTTTGATAGCAGTAATGAAGATTACAGCAGTAGAAATGCTATAATACCACATGTAATTTATGTGTGTCAGATGAAGGATAACTTCTTGCTAAAGCAGTTAAATCAAATGAGGTTTACATTTATTTCAGTTTTTTGTTTTAATGTAGATAAGACCTTAGTATTAAATGAGTCCGTTTGTAACACTGAGTCACACAAATAACATATTCCTTCCTTTAGGGTTTTTGGATCCATTCCTTCCCTAGTAAATCTTTTTTATAGCTTTAACAGCGATCCTAAAATACGTGCCAATTATGTGCTTCAACCTAGATCTGCGAATTGGGTTCTTTGATTCAGAATTGCTTGCCTCAATAAAATCATCCGTAATTTTTTAATGAACTAGCTAACTGATCACCAGCACTTGTTATAAGAAGCTCAGGGAAGAGCTGCAAAAATGTTTGTTTGTTTTTCTGGAGGCAGCAGCCTGTATGAGTAATCTTAATAATACAGACGAGTGAAAGCATTCACTTCAAAAAACAACCTGGCCTGTTTTTAATGATTGTTTAGAGGAATGAACACAACTGGGGGATACATAATGGCTTTCTCTGCTTCAAATCCATTCCTTTCTAGAAGCATTATAAAACCACTGAATTTCATGCATTTTTGAAAGCTGGATGCCTGCCTTGTATGTTATTAGCTTTGCTAGAACAAAAAAGATAAATTCTCCTATAAATGTAATCAGACCATTAACTTCTGATCTAATTTATTATTTTGAAGTCTGAAAAGAAAAATGTGCAGGCAGCATTCAGAAACATGCTGAACGGACACGTGGGCAGCGAGGCCTTTCCAGGACTGGGATGAATGACCTGCTACTCACTACTAGCATACAACAAGCGTCAGAAGTCACTTGACACTCCAACATGTTACATGTTTATCAAGAGTTTTATCACTCTAAAAACGATCATCAGGCTAACCTGCCTCCCCTTCTCATTTTCCTGCTTCTTGGCTTTCTGGACAAAATGCTGTGGTACTGAGCACTCTGACCCTGCGAACGCTCACAGAGCTGTGGGAGGCACTTTGGGCCCCTGGTTACCTCTTCCTACCCGGGACCGACCCTGGCACCTACTGCCTGCCCTCTCGGCTCCTCCTTGCAGTTCCCACCTCTGGCTCCCACGCCATGAGGGACATCACAATCTCCCTTTCTGACTCACAGCAGCAGGGCTTGGTCTTTTATGCCCCCTTTGACTGAACAGTACCTTTGCAGTAGCTTTGTTCGATACAAACATGTCCAGATGTTGTTTGAGGAGAGAACATCAGTGTCCTTCCCTGTTCACCCCAGAAGACACATGGCTGGGATCTCAAAAAGTGGAAATCATGTAAAACCATTTGAGGTTTTGGGGTCTGTTCAAAAAGCAATATCTTCATTGAAAACTCTGCATGTTCTAAAACCATGAAAATATTTTAACTTATCCACACTAATCAGCACTACAACTACTACTCATGAAATGAATAAACCTAAATTATTCTTATTTTATTGTACGAGACAGAGCATTTTTATGGTTATAACAGTCCTTGATCAATAACTCTCAACAGGCTCAGTCTGAAATCCCACAATGCAGAAGATGCTTGAGTCCTTTCATCAGTTCTCTGAACCGCTTACCATTTAACAAGTGATACATCACATTGTGGAGCAATGGCTCTACATAAACACATGTACCTGTTTCCAATGCCTAACTTACAGTTCTTGTTGGTTTTATAATAGCCAGTATTTTATTCCGAGTTTTATAAAATCCTCAGTCCACGAGATGCTCTCCTGCCACCCTTCCTATTGCACAAGTCCTCTAAGTAGTCTTTTCTAACACAATCAATATCTATAGGAGAACAAGCAGATGTGTATGCTTTCTGAAAAAAAACAAAGAAATATTTTTTCTCTCTCCCTCTATCAGTTGCTAAATTTTTTGTTCATGCTTGCTGAACATCTCATGAAAGTTGTCTTGTGGACTGTGCCACTACAGTATCCAGGTATATTTAGTGTTTAAAGTCAGTTCACCACAATGTTACCTAGCAATCCTCTCCCTTGTATTTACTGATCTGGGCTGGAGAAAGATTTCCAATTCATGCTGAAATTTTTTTAGTCATCTTAAAATCTAAAAGGACGAGACCAGTATTTTCATATCTAGACTCAAGTAGATAGTGAGCAGTTAAATCCCAGCTATGTAGGACAACCACAATGTGATGTGGAGCAGACTAGACTCACCAAATTCTTAACACTGGGTTTGCAAAGACTATACCCTCATGCGTAAATTCCAGAATTTCTTCCTGCTTTTATACAGTGCTGTTGACTACTTTCTCAACCACAAAGTTCAGAGGGAAAGAAAAACACTGACTCAGAGAAACAGGCTTTATACCATGTCGCAGTGCTTGCCAACAAGTGGCAGTCTTAGCTGGATTTTCCTTCCCTTCACATGTCTTGCTAGGATCTTGTCATATGTTCTACTCTATTTTCAATAAAGCTCTTAACATTTCCCTCCATGATGGGGACTTATGCAGTACCAAAGCAAATAATCTCAGATACTGAGGTGTTTAGATGCTGTAAAGAAATGAGAGTTATATGGCATAACAAATAAACAAATTATCTGTGCCATGTTAAATTTAAAACAACCTTTAAATAAATTTACAGCCTTCAGAAAACTGAAAACAACATTTATAGCTTTTTTGCACTTTCAATAATTCCCATGATTCCAGACACTTCTAGCTGTAGTTACCCCTATGAGCATAAGTTGATAAAAAATGTATAGTCTGAAGCTTTATATAAATATACATTATTTAACAGTTCACATGCTTATAATAAAAAATAACTGCATTATAATTTAAAAAGATTTTGATTTGCTAACTTAAACATTTATTCAGGTGTTACTACTAGTTAGTGCTATCTACGGATGCTTGGATTTCATGCAAAACCTTGCATTGCAAAATGGACCTTGATAATATAATTTATTTAACTTCTTGGCTCAAGTTCTTTGAGTTGCTTATGTTACTTACAGGATAATAACTAAATTGAGAGTATAATTCTGTCACTTATTTTAACAGTAAATCATATGAGCTGTTGAAGAACTGAATATTATATTTCAAAACAAAAAACCTAATTATTTTAAGCCAAAGATATAAATTTTGCTAGTGCAGGGGTCATATTTTAAGTATTATAGTATTGCCATGATGATTATTTAACTGCAAAAACCATATAAGAATACAAGAAAGTAGTAACACAGAGAACAGGCAAAGAACAGAACTTATTCCAATTCTTCTCCATAGTAGACATAGATTTGCCTCCATCTAATCACAGAATTTTATCGTTCATATTTACTTGACAAGTAATAAACCAGAACCATGGGTAGAGAAGTATTACCAAAAATTATTTGAAAATTCAGCTAAATTAATTCCACTTTGTTGGAATTCATTATGCTTTTTAGTTTATTTACCTCTCTGACTTTTGGAGGAACATGTTTTTTTGAAGAAGAAGAAAGAAAGGAATAGTAAGAATGGAAATAATTGTAAAGATAACCTGAAAACTCAAAATCCTCTGCAGGGATGCCTTTTATGCAAGTTAGAACAACTACCAGGTATGATGGTCAAATAAAAAATTACCAAACACAAACTGATTAATTCTCACGTTAGCCAAAGTATTTATCAACCACTGCAACTCATAAGTTTGTCCATTCCACATGTGACCCCTGCATAATTGCAATCCTGATCCATTCTTCTGTCCTCTCCCTATCTGACTGGTTATCCAGCAATTTGTACTTTGTCTCTGACAAATAAAGCTCAGAAACTGTGATAAATGGAAGTACAGCAAAAGGAGGAAACATTACCAGTGGATGAGAAAGAAGCAAACATCTACATCTGAATAAGGAGTACATTCACAGTAAAAGTTAGAGCTAAATCAGCAACAGAGTTAGCAATTTACAGCAGAATTTAGATGGAACAGATTGGCTATTCTGACCAAAATTTTAATCCAGTAACATCATCATCAGTTGCCACCTCCCTTTAGGTTAGCTAAAAGCAATTTATCTAAACCCTCATAAAGCAATTGGTCTAAACTCTTTCAGCCTTGATGACGAAAACTTCCCATGGGTGGCTTACTCTGAGCTTACAGTTTTTTGAAAATATTTTCACTGAATGGACTGCATCATTGAACAGAGAAACAGCAAAGTCCTAAAGAAGACAAAATGGCTTAGGTGGTTCACTGGTACTCTCGGATAGTTCTCTGAATGTGAGTCTTAGTCTTAGATCAGACAAAAGCATGCTAATCAGAAAGAGAACTTCATCTTTCCTGTACTTCCTATTTCTTTTATAGATTACTTTCCTCTATCTCTTGCTTTTATATTTAAGCTAAGCAGCACATCATTCCAGCAAAAATATCAGTTTAAAGCAGTACTATATATACCAAGAGTGTAATAAAGTGTTTTAGAAATGAAAGCTGTATTATGTCAGCTACTAATGAAGAACTATTCTACTTTTTTCTCCTGCAGTAATTTTTCCATTATGCGGACGGGACAAACATACAGTAGCTATAACGTCAGAAAGAAGTTTTCCTTTACATGTAGTTTTAGAAGAGAATATTTAAAAAAATAAGCTTGACAAGAAGCAGTTCAGATTAACCCATGTAACTGTTTCATGATAACCTACTCTAGCAATTTTGCTAATGAGTAACAAAAAACCCTAGTCATAGCAGTTACATACAAATAATTTAATGCCTTCATGAGAAAGAAATACAGCAGAAACTAAGTTCAAACCATAACTATTTTTAATAAACTAATTCCATCAATGAGTGGGTGTGTGGAGGGAGACTTCAAAACAACAACAAATTTAGTGAAAACTACCATTTTTTCATTCCACACTAAAAACTGGTCAGAGAAGCACCATGCATACTCATAGCTATGATGTTGTGCAAGTTCCCTTTTATTTCAAGAACGAAAATACTGAGAACACTTGCATGTTTCATAGCAAGGTGAAATGAGGCTCCGACCTGGTGTCCTCCCCACCTATTGCACATGCACAGCGTTTCCTATCTTCAGTCCCCAGCTTCCAAGTCCTGTTATGCTCTTGTGTTTCTGGGGGTCCCAGATACAACTGGCAGCTATGGGCTTCTATGAGCTCCTCGCAAAGTACCAGCCTTTCCTCTCAGCTATGGACCTGCAAACAGCACACATTTTTATTATCCTTTAGAAATTGCTCCAACATTCTTCTGGCTGAAAAGCCTACCTACAAGTTCTGCCAGAGCAGGAATGGCTCCTCTGGCCTCTCTGCCAGTGTTCTGGATACCTCAAATGTACCATTTTGTCCTTGAAACTTTGCTTTGGCTACCTGGATACAACTTCTGAGCACAACTTAAGATGACTAAAGGGACAGTTGTATTCGAAAGATCACACAATATTTTGTGAGAAAGATCATGCAATATGTGTGATCTTAACAATCTTACAAAAGTAAGATCAGCTAGGAAGTGACCACTGTAAAAGTAATAGGTAAATTTAAACACTGCTTGTGTTTTTTGTCTACGTCTCCTTGTGTATAAAGCACCTAGTTATACTGGTGAAAGAATCTGCAGAAACAAGTAATGGTAAAGCCAGTCTTTTGTTTTTCACAGTGATAGTTTATTTCTGAAGCCTCCTGTAATCTCTATTTCCTAACTAAAAACAGCCTCCCCAAAATCTATGGATTTGTTCGTCCCTTATCTAAACTGGACAAATCATTGGAAATGGCACCAAAAGGAACGATTTTGCATTGTCAGAGATGATGGAGTTATTTTCATGATTTTAAATATAGGTAGTCACTCATGGCCTAATAAACACATCAACAGAAGTCTGGTTTTCATTAGTTTTGGATAAAGTCTTGTACGTTTTCCTTCAGGACAGCTTATAGAGAAACAATAGACAAAGTGATGAGGAATATAAAAGAATGAGTAGAAGAGATTTCACAAGAAATCAGATATCAGATTATATTACATAAAGGCCCCAGTATACAGTCTCAATTCAGGGAAAAATGAGAATGTGGTTTGGCTGATTTCAGTGTGCCTGCTTAAAATCTGTCCAGTTTCTTATCTCAGTTTAACTTCTATTACAAAAATTTCTATCTTCTCTTGACCTCTCTTGGTTGGACTAGATGGACCTCTAGACTAACCCGTAGAGCCGTGTTGTGTCCTGTGACATTACTGCGATCTATGAATCCACTACGGAGTCTCTGGAAATTGGAGGCTTTGGAAAATTCAAATGTAAGGATGAACATTTCATCTATTGGTTAAGATTGTTATGGCATCAATGATACCAGATTAGAGGAATAATTTTGCTGTCTTTAAAAAGTAAGGGTACTCTCTATTACTTCAGGAAGATACAACGGCAAATCTTAATGCAACTTTGTAAAATAAAACATGTACCTGATAAGCCACAGGAAGGCTTCAAATGAATAAATACTACTGGTCATTACTGGGCAACACCTGAAATACAAACAGTAAGCATTGTTCTAAAACTCTTCCAGTTTGGGAAAACGTAATTAAGATCTATATCCCACAGGAAAAAGTCACTTTTTTCTTCAATGATTCCTGTAGAAAGAGCCAAGTACTTCCACGTAGTTTTCCCAACAAAGCTTTGATTTCAGTGTCTCCTATGGGGATCACACAGCACTTTTCTTTCTAAGAAGGCAGGAAAATCACTGCGGCTTTGTGGCAAGAAGATTTTGGGGGAGGATTTTTTGGAGGATCGTTCAATACTTTTCAGTATTCATTAGCATTTTAAGTTCTTTGATGAGATCAGTCCCATTATAGCTTAGTCTATTCTTTTTTTTTTTTTTTTAGTATTAAAGTGATTTAGCACCAAAAATTTGCAAACCGCAATGAAATATACATTACACTTGCTCCCTACGGTCAAAGTAAGAAAGATAACCAAAAAATACCTTTCCTCCCAAAGGAAAGAAATGGTCAAACACAGAAATCCAAATTCATTTTTGGTGGAAAACAGCCAAAATCAAAATGTGAGTTGTTGAAAGAAGTGTTAGTTTTGAGTGTTCACCCAACCTCCTGTGCTTGTACTGGAAAATATTTAAAATGGAAACAATTTCATTAAGATATTGTGGCTGAGATTTTTAAAATACTGGAAGAGATACAACCAGACTTACTCTACTGAAAAGCACAGCTAAATACCCTGCATTTGAAAACCTTAACTCACATGCCCTTTCTTATTAACAGACAAACCATTTTAAATGACTAACAGCTAATATACATAAGATAGACATTACCTGCTATGCATATGCTGATTCCACGTAAAAATGACTTTTTTCTATTAGATTGTATGGCTAAGTGACAGAAAACGTACACCCTTAAAGTAGCACAGCCTTTTGAAATGAAACTAGTAAAATGAGGAAATTCTGAGTTAAAGACTGAAACTCAACTCTTACCCACCCAGCTGTGCCCCAATATTACAGCTTATATGGAATTCATTATCAGCCAGTGCTGAGCGACCTCAGCAACTCTTAACATACAGTAGGGCATAACAAGGCAAGTTAAAGACGAAATTTCCTCTGAAGCGCTATGACTTTCTCTGCTGTGGTGACTTACAGTAAAACTAGTAATACATTGGAACACTTTCGCTTTCTGTAATACAATTTATCTGAAATAGTGCACTTCCCTCTGTAAAAAGCAAAACAAAAATGTAATCCCATAACTTTAAGGAAAGTGTGCTGTCTTGAAATGGTAGCTTGCCAGTGTCCTTCAGAGTCCACAGATACATAACCACACTTTCAGAAAATTTTTGTGTGACATTAAAATTTATCCTAGGAAGTGAAAAGAAACCTTTGACACCTGGGAATATACCTCACTGTATGAAGATATTGCAAAAATAAAGAAGATGAGTTCTCACAAATACATTGTAGTGGAAAAACAGCAGCTATTTTCAGACTTCAGTAGGTTTATTTTTACTTGTCTAATAATTCTTATACTATTAATAGTTAACAACAAAAAATAATGCTAAATAAAACTCAGAAGAATCTAGAATCCAGGCTGTACGTTGTGGTCAGAAGATGAATTTTGAGTACCCAAAACTGTGAATCACAGTTGCTACAAAGCTGTCAGGATACTATTTTTCCACAGAAATAAAAAGCCCCACCCAATGAGATTATTTTTCTTATTTGTAAATACATTTTGAAAACTACCAAAGTCCAACTTCAAGTATTTTACGGCCGAGTTTTAAACACCAGAAAATAAGACTTAGTGCTGTAATGGAAACACTAACAGGCTCTTGACAGCAGCCGTGCAAAGCTGCACCTTTATATCACTACACGCTCTCCCAGCTGAAAAAACTCACTAGTTACCCAGGATAGTGTGGAAAAAAGAGCGTTGTTATTTTAGGAAAGACAGTTTGAAAACTGGCATAAAGTGGTGAAAATTAAAAAGGAAGGTTTCTTTTTTTCCCCAAACTCAACCTAACTACTCCATAAAGTAATGCACAAATCATTCATTATAATGAGTCATAACAATGATTTGTGATCTTCCCAGTTTTCGTTTTATGCCCCTCTGTTTTTCCTTAAAGACAGGAGGATAGACAAAGACTGGAAACTTTGGGTCATATGGATCACGGCACCACTGCTATGTCTGGAATTTTCTTATAAATATCCTATTGCTCTGAGGTTCATAGGCCTGACTGAAACAGCAGGGACGATCTCATTTGTACTTTTATAGTTGTAGAGGGATTTGCAAGAGTTAACGCAATTTTCCATAATATTTCTTACCAACTTCAGGAATAAAGGGAGAGTTCCCTTTTTAATCAGTATCTGAAACGTTGTTAAGTCTAAAGAAAAACAGGACTTCTTTCAGATTTAACAAGACTTTTCCAAGTGCTGATAATTTTAAAGGTACAAAGCAAGGCAACCTTTGAAAAAGAGAGGATTTCAGAAAAGCATTTGTGGGTAGCTGGCAGTACAGTAGTCTGGAGGATATACTTCTCAGAAGATTTTACTGCTTGTTTGCAGCCTTGTACCTTTTAAAGAGTGTTTTTCCCCCCAAAAAATGTTAAATGATTCCTTTGGATTTCAGGAAAATCTTCAAATCAAGGAAGTATCTTCAGGTTCTGTTACAGCGATGTCTATCTCAGAAAACAAAACGTTTCACTAACCGCCAGTTGGAAGCCAGAAAAACTCCTCCTTTCATTTTGTACATTCACAGAAGTCTTTTAAAGGCATTTTGCTCCCATTCTTCTCCAGGCAGGCAGGCAGACCGCTAACATGGCTGATTCGACTTAGCTGTTGAGCCTGAGGACTGAAAAACAGGCACAAGGAAAGGCAGTTCTGATTTTGCCATGCAGTATTTCTCAGGGACTACTGCTTTGTTTCCTTACACCTTCAGTACCCCTTCCATACACCTACTTAGTCAAGTCTTTGTAGTGCTACATGGACTCAGAGATAAAACCAACTGGATTATTGAACACCTACTGATAAATAAAATGGGCTTACTATAAAATGACTGTTTGAGAAAGTATTTCTCCATGCTTATACAGAATTAATAGGAAATTACTATATATATTATTATATATAACGAGGGAATTATGCCTTTGTTGGTCCATAAACTGCAATTTGTTGTCTAATGCCAAACTGAATAAGAGTGCAATAAATAAAAACCTAAGCGCACAACATGTAGGCATGCCACCTTCCTCCCTCTCTTTCTTAGCACATATGCTAGTTAATGGGAGAAGCAACTATATGGCTAGCTCTTTGGAAGAATACCATAACTTATCTTATTCCTAAGTTATGCTGTTCTTCCAAAAAGCTAGCCATATAGCGTGTGCTGATGGTTTGCTATGTGACATAAAGCTGGCAGTAGGTTTAGCTGCTCCATTGTGGGTCTAATCTTTGTGCAATATAGGCTGTGCACAAAAATAGGAATCCAAGGATTCCCAGGATCCAACTTTCCCTGCTATGGAGCCTGAAACGTGCCCAGACTAAGATATGAGAAGGACTTACTATATCTAAATGTTGCAGAGTACATTGGTATTATCCTTGTTAAAAACCTACAGCTTGCCTGACTTGTGGCCTGAACCCCTCCCCAGAATAAAGCTGACCCTAAAGGCCTGCAGAGAGGAATCTCTAGTTTCATTACACGCAGGGGAGAGTTTTTAGCCTTTTTCTGTGTCAAGACTCTCTTGAAAATGCAAACAGCCATCCTGCCTACCAGCTAAGAGAATTATCACCTGCCAATTTATTAGACATCATTTATTAGAGGTCACAAGATGCCAGCTCGTCATTGGAAATGGCAGCAGAAACCGCAGTCTTACAATCAACAAACACTGCTGGTTTTGTTGCGAGAAGTTTTCACTATGAGCCTGTGGTCTGGGGAAAGGGCAAATAGGGAAAGTCAGTCACAGGGGAATGACTGATGGATGTATAGGGAGTGAGCAAAATGATGAAAATTGGTGGGAGAGAGAAGAGTGGCCCTGAAGAAACACTATATACTGAGCACATGGAAAAACCTTGAGGCAGTAATTAGTCAAAACATGAGCAATGTATCATTGCCTCTGCTCCTTCCTCGTCATCTCTAACACTTATAACCAAGCACTGCAATTCTGTAATTTTCCCTTCTCTCTCTACTACTGCACTGAAGGCATAGTGATAATGTAGACATAAATGATATCTGAGTTACTATATGGTATTGATTTCCCGTACCGTACCATATCAAATTGTAATGCTTAAATCCATCAACTTCCATTAACAATAAAAGCAGCTTAAAAATAGATTTGAAACCTATGTTTTAACTTTATATGAGGTACTTCTGTAGGACTTTCTACCCTCAGCAAGAAATACTACAAAAAGGCATGTAGTTTTCAGAGGTTTCCTAGACCTACACCACATCTCATCTCTATTTAATATCAAATGGCATCTTTAACATGTCTTAAAGTCTTTTTTAGGATTGAAGACACTCCTCTGCTCACTGTTCTGTTTAACATACTTCAGTAACTGCTGTTTTCCTTCTCACCACTAGACTATATGTGTGCACAAAAATAGCTTTCCTAAAATATACAGAGGAAATATGGTCTGACTTGAGAAACTAATTTTCTTTTAAGGAATATGTGAAGTGGGAATGATTCAAAGTCTACACCACTGTTATAAATTATGTCTGAAGAATAGCAGAGATGATCAGAAAAGTAATCTGTTTCCAGATCTGCTCATGTAATGCCCTCTAAGTAGCCTGCAAACTTCCTGCCCAGGCTCAGGACTGTGTACTAAGAAGCACTTGACCTGCTTCATTTCTTGATACTCGGTTTCCTTCCCAAGGGCTATGGCTGTGTGGAGTTTCCATTAATATCTTGAAGAAGCTCTTCAACATTGGTGATATGGCCAACTGTAAACATTTATTAAACATGACTTGCTGCCTTCAGAAGTGGAAAAATTCTCTAGAAGATGAGCACCCGAATATACAAAGAGTCTAGCCAATGGATATATGCTGGGTAAATACTGGCTAAAAGTGGGGAAAATCTTTACCCTCTATCTAGATAGTATCTAGATAGGTATAATACTATCTAGAACTGCTCATCTATTCGTATAGACTAGGTTGTGCACGAGTGAGGAATCACATCCTAAAAAACACTGAAGAGAGTCAGAATCAATCAGTAACAAACCAGTTTCACCTGTTCTCTCTTTAGGAGAGAGTACCTCTTTGACTATGTAAGAAAAAGAAACCTCTTTCTGAAAAAAACCAACCTGATTTAGGCAGTACTTACACAGCTGATTCAAGAAGTAGTTTCCAAAACTCTACCAAAAATCCATTTGTTTACCAGAAACAAGCCCTCATTAGATTTCTAAGAATTTTTACAAAAGAAGAACCCCACCAAGTTATTTCATATATAAACCCAGAAGCTCTAGGAAATCCAGATATGATCATTTGAGTGATTTTATACATGCATACAAACTTATACACATTCCTTGCCTTCCATGTAATTACAAAGAATAGAATATTCTGTATTATCAGAGAAAAAAGGTTTTCAGGAAGAAATAATGAACACACCACTATTTCACATCTTCAAATTCCTTATTATGCTTGGTATACACTTGCATGTTAGTTAACTAAACATAAATCAACAGATTGACATATGCCATAGAGTTTAGATACCAATTTAACACCTCTGCATAAAGTTAGAGAGGAGAATTAGAAAATCACTTTGAATTTATTATTTCTAGAAAGAGTAGACAAAAGTCTTTGAGGATTAATTTCATGCTGTGGGTTAAATTTCACTCTCACGATAGGCCAACTGTTGCCTGGGGCTCTACAGATAATGAACCTGCCAAGGGATTAGCAAGGAAACACTTGTGTTATTATAAATTGTGTACACTTCCCTTTCTAACCAACTTCATCCTTCATGACATTAACAAATTACACTCTCTGTCCATGTTTCAATATAATGCGAGGCTGTGAATGACCCTGAACCAATAATACATTAGATAAGATCTTCTCAAGGCATAAATAGCTATTAAATTTGGTTGAAAGATCCAGACCTCCTGAAGTGAGAACATAAGACATTTTATGGCAGATCTCTCCAAGACCCAGAGAAATATTTGTATGTAAAATCTGTCCTAAGAATATCAGCTGATACAGTCTAAAATGGCTTATAGAGAAATGTGCACAAAGGAATTAAACGTAACACAGAAACAGAGGAAATTTTAGGGAAAATTAATTACCACAAATAGTCTAAAGTGACCCAAGCAAAGATGTTAATCATTTGGCTTCACTGTAAACAATGGATTTACTAAAGAGCTCAAACACATAATTTATCGTATGTATATTAGACTAGAAATTTCGATAATTATTTTATGCCTAAGGCCAATTAGAATATTTATGATCAAACATAGATGTTTTCTGTATTTGATCCTTTCCTCCTTCCTTTTCTTGAAAAGCTTCATACTTTTATTTTTTACCTGTAAAACCCAGCTCAGTTTCTAGACAATCCATGCCGAGCTGTGCTGGCATGCACTGGTAGTGAAATTACATAATATTACAGCGTTAAAGTAGAAATCTGACATCATGAACTGGGTCCTTTATTTACACACCACCATATAAACAGAAAGCCAAGAAGGAAGTCCAAGCTCTGAACCTTCTTTTGCTGACCCAAATCAGCTTAGGACAGCATTCCCTGAATTTTAGAGATGGTAGTATTACTGCTAATGTCTCCTGTAAGAAGAGAGACTCCTAAAAAGGTTTGATTCTAGTAACAGAGCTCACACTTCTGCATCTTTCAAAACAGTTGAGCACAACTGCCGAAAGCAATTTTTTGTGCCCTATTGCTTTCCTACCTCCTCTGAAGCCAAAGACTTCTTTGAGACAAACCATCTCCAGGGTGCAGCACCACATCACTTCTAATCACCACATACTAATCATCCATATTGCAATATTCAGAGATTTATTCTTTGTGCTGGATTGTAAAACGCATGGACAATTTTTTCTTTTACTCCTCTTGTCAAACAGCCTGGGCATGACCCCTTGCTAACGCTCCCTTAAACACTCTCAGGGAACACGACCTGACAGGTTGTCCCTGTGCCCCAAAGGTGTGAGCTTATGACATTGGAAAAGCAGCCAGTTTTGTCTCCTTGCTCCTCTTACCGCAAGCCAGTGAGCTCTGCTCTCCCTCGTTGTAGTTACAGACTGCTGCTCTTCCAGCCACCGTGAGTCTCGCTGAGCTATGCCAGATGACTCAGACCTACTGCGTGGCTGGTATTGTTCTCATACGACCAAAACAGAGAAAGAGGAATTTCGCCATTGTGCTCTCACAGTATATCAGTATAATTTTCTTCACTGCCTACAGTAGGCAAGAGTAGTATTTGCTTCACTTCCCTCTTCACTTTCTGACTGGACAGGAAATAATATGATTGTATGAGGAGGCAGATAATGTAGAGTAATAAATGTCTCACTTTTGAGAATTTGCCATTCTGACTCCTTGGCATCGTATAGGGCGAGGCAGCTGCTCTCTTAACTACCCATACAGCGGAGCCTGCTCTGCACCCAACAGTGGGACCAGACCTTTGGCCAACATTACTTTTAATGAAGGACAAAACCTATTAAAATGATAACTGAGAATTCCCTTATACTAAAGGAATACTTGGACAGTGTAATGAGTCCTACGGCCAGAGCCCTCCATACTCTTCTAGGACTGGATGTGCTGCAGACTAGACTACTAGGATTCAGGTGGCCTTAGTACTGGGCAGACAGTCAAGCGTCACTAACATCTTACTTTTTCCACTTGGGATGTAATTCAGTGAATGGTTCCTCAGATGGCAAAGCCAACTTAAGAAGATGACTGCTTGTTGCCAGACTCTCTGTTTTGCTGATGCAAATATTTATGAGGCTATGCAGTGGAGGAAAACCAAACACCCTTGTTATGTTGACCCAGATTGCTTTATTTTTCGTGACGAATGCAAAGCTGCTCTTGGGTGCATGCATACAATTCACACCAAAATTAACACAGCTTTGCTTTAAATAATTACTTTCATTTTCCTGATGCAGCCTGTTCTGTTCTATACCATAGGATCTCACAGATACTATATTCAGCAGAGTATCTAAAAGACATGGTATGTGTCTCCCCATCTTGGCAAGTATTAAGCTTAGAGCAGAAATTGATGCCTCCATCTAAAGGGGTCAAAAGGAAACAGCAAGTAAAGGATTGCTGTCAAGTGAAGTGGAAATGAATTGGAGTGGAGGAACCTGGGACAGGTTGTTAAAAAGAACAAAGAAGAGACACAGAGGGAGCAGATTTGGTGGAAAAGGGCAGCCACTAGTGTAAGGTGGACAGAAAAAAAAGAGACAGATTTTTGGAGCTTGAAAGTGAAGAGTAAGGAGAAATGGGAGGCTGGAAACAGATGCAAATGAAATTATTTGGGCCACAAGGATCTGCAATGATTTGTCCACATGCTTTATGACACATTCTTTAACAAAAACCTTTTCAACATTTTCAGTGAGTGTAATTGTTTCATGAAAATCATGTTCTTTGCCTCTCTGTGGTTTGTTTTTGGAAGTGGCAGGTTTGTCCTGTGAAACTTCTCAGACAAAACCTTCAACTTTAAACATTCCCACAAGATACAATTCTTAAGGCAGATACATAGAAACAAAAATGTGCAACAAGAAGTTTATTTTTTGAGACCCCTTCCTCCTTAAGTCCACAGGATAGGTGATATTCTGCAAATGAATCAGGCTGCATCAGGAATAAGGATGTTGAAGCTGGCTTATAATATGCAGAAGCAGTTAAATGTGGTCATGTGGCCCATGTTACTGAAGAGACACATTATTACAGATTGTGCAACTTACAGTTTCCTGAAAGCTAATGGCTTTAAATTCAGACATATTAAGTTCACTTAGGACATAACAACAGTGTCTATTTCTCAGTTGGTCATTACTTGAATAAAAAATCTTAAGTCAGCTTAAAACAATTTTATGCTACACTTCTAGCCATAGAATAGTACACATTCTACTTTGCATTAAACAATTTACGTTCACATCTGTCATATATTACTCGTTGCCTCTCTCCCCCCTTCCCTGAGGGGAGCTTCTTGTTTTGACAGCATTTTAGTCCCTGTACTTCTGGGTGACTCTTGATTTATAAAGGAATAATTAAAAAATAATGTAAATTTATTTCTAATTTTGATATTTCTACTTCCTTGTCATTGACTATGAATTGTTACTCTTAGCTTATAGAGGAAGAATTTAAAGAAAAGGCGACCAACAAATGGAATAAGAGAAAGAAGAGATACCTAATTGCTAAACATCACCTGCTTTTGTTATCCCCGTTCTTCCTAAAGAAAATCATAATTGGGTGTGATGGATAAGAACTATCTTCCTTGTAAGAGATCTGCCAAGTAGTTCTCAGCTGGCCAAACTGATATCCTGAACCATTTTTTATCTTTTATAGACTGAGAACTTTCTATTGATATATGGCACATACAGATGAGGTCAGTGGGGAAATGCTTTTTAGCGGACAACCAGGTGGCAAAGTTTCTCCTTATGAGATGAGTATTCGATGATACTCATCTCCACTCTAACAGGCATTATAATGCAACAAACACATTCAATTCCAAACAATTTTTACACTTTTATATAAACACTAAAACCAGTAAGTAAAAAGAAACTGAATAGACTTAAAATTTTAATTAAAAGTGATCAAAATGAATTAAATAGTCCTCTGTGCCAAGTGGTAATAACACTTTACGTAGTGAACTTTTTTGTGTCAGATTTTTTCAACTTTACAGCTCACCTAAACTTTGAAAAGAGAAGAGCTAGGCATTGCTTGACAAGATGAATTAATGTGTCTATCAGCATTAAGCCCATGCTACACAGTGACATCTCTCCAGTAGGTAAACTGCCTCTGAGACTAATGTGTCTTCACTTATTACTTCACTCCTCTTTGGCTAAGCTCTGAAATGCCAAGGGATACAAATGATCTTGTCTTCAAAATAATTTAAAGCCTGCTGTAATACAGAATGGAAAACACAGAGCAAGGTCTTGTCAAAATGCAAAATCAACAGAGAGTGTCAGGAGGCAGAGCTTGCTGTCTGTAATGTGATCCTTCCACACACCATAATCTCCATTTTATTTTGCCTAATGAGGCAGGAGTTAAAACAGTTGACCTGATCAAATTCAGATGGCAGCCCTAAAGGATGAGCCCCCTGCTGCACTCTTGTCCCGACACCCTTTGTTACCTCCAAGTGAGCTGAGACCAGGCTGTGAACCATGTAAATAGGAGGTTTCCAGGTTAATGAAAAGCTGCAACACCCTTCTAAATCGGGACAGAAGGTTATGCTTTTCTAATCCAAAGAAAGTTTCATGAACCTCAGTAATAAAGTTTAACGAATGCTGGTCATTTTGAACCTCACAAATAGAGACCGGACAAAGGGTAATAGTTTCCTTAAAAAAATTCCTTATTGTATAACCACTGCTCAGCACACATTATTAGAATAACATTAATTTGTTTTCTTATGACAAATTCAAATATATCAATTAAAAAAGGATGTCTTGGGAAAAGGTAGTTAATGGTTCTTATGAACTGATGTTTTTATTAGGTGATGGCATGTTTGCTGTTTCATTTCATTACTTATCTGCCAAGGACTTTCTTTCAACACCAAATCAGAATCTACATGCTACAATCATGTAACACATTCAACTTCAGTCCATGTGCTCCAGCTGCTGACACAGATAAATCTTTAAAAGTGGGCAAAACATAAAAATCGTCTACCTTATCTTTCAGCACGTAGCATAATTTGCAGTCTTTTACACAATGGAAATAAAAATTGGATTCAGCAACTATACTTCTACCTGTCACTTGAAAGATGAGACTCTGTTGGATAGGACGTCTGTAGTGTCTACAGAGAGGCATGGAGAGACAGGGTGTGTTAATTTGGGCTTAGTGAGGGCGCAGCTTTTTGTTAAACTTTGAGCGTGAACGGGGGGCCTCAAACGTGCTCACAAAAGATCATGTAGATAAATGAAGTGGATAAGATATACATAAAAATACCTCAGCGCGTCTCTGGAGTTTCATTAATAAGTTTGAATGCATTTCCTGCTTTGGGATGTCTGAATTTTTTCTAACATGAAGTGTTCCATATTAAGAAAATATACATACTAACACACAGAGAACACATTAAACTGGACAGCAAGATACTGATGCCTGCATAGTCAAAAAAATACATGCATGATTTATGCATGGCTTGTGCATTTACATTGTTTTAGCTCTACTGAAAAATTTTATTAATTTAATTTATCTGTCAAGGAAAAGTGTGACAGATTTCACATTTGTCGTGTTTTAGGCTTATATCCTGGGTGGCTATTCATTTGTTACTTAGTATATATTACAATTTTGCGTTCAGATTTCACTGGACTGTATTTTTAGTCCCTTTTTCCCTTCCTCAATTAGGCATTTGTGGCACCGCTTTTCATACATTGCAGTAATCAATTCCGAAGCCATTCATCAGGATTTCAGAAGCCGCTCTTGAAAAATTAGATACATGTGCTCCGTGTAAAAGGGAATGCAATGATTTATGACACAGGTCATTCTGAAAACCCATGAGTTCTTCTCCAGTGATATGCCAGAAATCACAACTATTACTATAAGGCTGTGATCTGTTTATTATACAGCCTATGGGTTGTGCGCCATGTCTAATTCATTTTTAATGTGTTACATTTTTTCTGGTTGATTTTTGAAAACAAGATTTACAGTTGTTTAGAGTTTGACAAGAACAGTAAACTGCTGGTTTAGTTAATACGTTTTAAAATGGATTGATTAAACTATCAGCCTGTTTGCACTCAGTGCTCAAGCTATGAAGGCAGTATTGTTTTAATTGCAACTACAGCAGTCAGCAGTTCTGTAAATCATGTGTTATGCATCCCTTGGGTGAAAAAACCATGGATGCTCAATCTAACTGGCAGGGAATAAATTAAATTTCTGGGTTCTCTTCAGTTTACAAAGGGGAGAAGGTGGCAATCACAACAGAAAAAGGGTCTTTCCAGAAGTCCGTGATCTCAGTTACCCACTCAAGGGAGGGATGAGTATGCTCCTGAACCATCCAGCTCTCAAAGCCTTGTCATTGCATTTGCTAGAAAGGTACTTAATCAGCTCCTTCCCATCGGCGATACGAGAACAATGAAGCAGCTCTGTCACACACAGAGCACAAATCAAATGAGGTTTTTCATGGTGCTCACCACAGCTAAAAATCCAGTGAAGTTGTTTACTGCTTTGGTATTGGCACAACTTCTAACCACTGGTTAAGGGCAAGCTTACAGAAAGTATCAACTAACTAGCTTATGGTATAGATGCAGATATGGTTTTATCAAGTGTATAAGAGGGCTGTAGTCCTCAATTAATGCTACTTCACACAGCATACAATTCCGGTTGCGTGACACAGCAACACCCGTGCAGATATGCACCACAAACATTCAGGCAGAGGACCTCTCTGCTGCTGTGGATGTGGGAACTAAGTTGTGCCTAGCAAGTCTAGCACAGACATCTCAGTGGCACCGAAGGGCTCTGCCTTTAGACTAAGTCAGAATCTGGCCAAAACTCTTGTAATTACGTACAGCCTGTTGGAATTAGATATGTGCTAAAGAAGAACCCTTGCATACATTTTACGTACTTAAGTATTACTCATCTTATTTACCTTCAGTCATCTTTGATTCAAGTGTCAAGTTTAAGTCAGTCATCTAGGCTCCCTGCAGAATCAATGCAGACATGCATCTCCAAAGTCCAATTCATCCCATCCGAAGATGGGTATCAAGGATAGATGGAATTACTTGTTTTGCATAATTGTTCCTCTCTTTCCCTTTACTATAGATGGAGCTGTCTACCTTTGCCTTTATACACTGCCAAGGCTGTAGTAAGTGCCTTTAAAGAAAGGGGACACATTTGTCAATGGTCTGTTTTCTTAGGTGGCTGTTTGGGTTTTGATCAATAACAGAGATATTGATCAATAACAGAGACATGAAAATACAACCAACTTTTCATAGTAGAGAGCAGGTCATTTGAATTTGCCAGTAAACTATTACCAAGTGTGCCCAGACTCCCACAATCATATCCTCAGGGCACAGCATCGCTGCAGGTGTTTTGTGGCGGTCACCACAGGAGCAGCAATAGTGAAATTTGGATAGGTAATCCACTTTGGTCTGCTCTGTCTCTCCACAAGACTGCAATGCCCAGGGTAGGTTGTGCTCTTTGGATATGTGATGTAAGCCAGACTCTGCAGCAGGACAAGGAAAGGGGCAGAACGTCTAGGACAGGGGCAAGGCATAGGAAGAAGTTCTGGCAGACTCAGCACCTCAGTGGCTTCAGCACCCACAAACATGTACATGAACCATCGGTTACAATAAAAACATAGGTTTGATATATAATCACTGGACTTGTCCACAACCTAAAAGATTGTGGAAAAGAGAGATAAAGTAACAAGATGCTTGCTGAAAAACGCAACCGAATTAGACACCAGTGTGTATTTTGCTTAATGCCAGATGAGCACCCATGAAACAAAATTACTGAAATTTAGCTCACTAAAAACATTTGATTGAAAACTAAGATCAGAAGCACCCACATGCAATCAGGAGAAAATATTTTTTTCTCAATTTTGTGGGTCCACTCCGCAGATGGCTTAGCCCCTTTGTGTTTTGCTTCCAACCATCCTGCCACTCTTTCCCCACCATTCCCCTATTCATAGCTGAGCTGGCTTCACATGCATAGTCTCACTGCTCCATACTCCTGGTGCCTCTCCTCTCTCCTGAAAAATGTCAGGGTAGACCAGTCTTGCCTTGGAAGGCCTACGGGTCCTGCAAAAGGAATCTGCAATTAGATTGCACTAAAATAATGGGAGAATCCAAGCAGCAAAAGAAGAGGCAGGAGTCCCAGGATGGTAGGGAAGAAGGGGTTATGCTGTGGAAGAAGATCTGTGCCCAGGAAAAGAATAGGGACTGCACGCTCAGCACCACGCTGTGCTGTGGCCTCCACCATGGCCTTTGCAAATTCAGAAGCCTAGTGGAAGCAGAGGGAGAGGGAATGAGAAGGGGAGAGAGAGAGGGGAGGGGAGAAAGAAGGATCTTGCTCATGACTCACAAAACCTGTAGATGCCCACATCCAAAACATTTCATAGTAATATGTGGTACAACTCCTTTATGAATACAGCAAAAGATTGAAATGGGTTCACCTATCACTTGCCCATTTCTGCAATGCCGTTCCACCTGTCCCTTCTCTGCCATTCCTTTACAAAACTTCAAAGTGCAACAGGATACTATATACATTGATAACGTTATATTTAAAGTCCAGATTAAAATCCCCAGGTGTTGTAGCACTGTACTGTGCCTTACATATGCAATGCCTGAAGACTTCTTTAAATGCGAGAAGGAAATTATTTCGAAGTAACTGCATGAGCAAGTGCAACATACTACTTGTGCAATAATTGCTTACTTTGTGCTTGATCCAAGGAGACTGTAATTTTGCAACAGGTTTGGCTTGAAGGTCAGAAAACTTAGTTCTATACGTAAAATACAATTTTTTTAAAAATCCTATTTTTTACTCTAGTAGCTCTTTGTTTAATCTTAGGTTAAGACAACAGGATTCATCTGCTGAAAAATGAAGGCCATTTGCAGGGGAGAAAGACAAACATGGTATTCAATTTTACATGAATGGAAAGACTTTATTTGCTGGCAGATCAGACTAGAGGATGGTAAAACGAAAAGACTGTGAAACAGGAGTCAAGATTTAAATTGCTAGCTTTTCCAAAGATATATATCAATAATATCTTAAAGTAATTTTGATTTCAGAAAGTTCTCAGATTTAATATGGCAATTCAAAAGAGTTCCAAAGGATGAGTTTACATTACTGGACATTCGGTTTTATCTAAGTTATGTCTTATCTCTATTTCCAACTTTAATTACTATTTTATCTATGAAGTAAACAGCCAGTGCCACTATCTTTGAGCAGATGAATGTATTAGATTGGCTGTTAGAAGTATCTTTTCAAATCTTGCCTCCACCAAGCTTGAATTATGTAAGCACAACTATGTTCAGACTTCTAGCTACTGTTGTAAAAGATGAACTCTGCTATCAGGGACCTTAGGAAGACTGGGTTTCCATTCAAATCAAAGAAACAGCCAAAGTCAGTAGGTCCCTGAAGGCAGAAACTTTTCTAAACTAGTCAGGCGAGGATTTACAGCACATAAGCTTCTGCAACAATCACAGAATCATAGAATCATAGAATTGTTTAGCTTGGAAAAGACTTTTAAGATCATCTAGTCCAACCATTGACCCTACTCTACCAGGTCTGCCACTAACCCATGTCTCTAAGTACCACATCTATACGACTTTTAAACACGTCTAGGGATGGTGACTCAACCACCTCCCTGGGCAGCCTGTTAAATGATAAATGCAGCACGCACTCTACATCATATGATGTTTCATGTACACCACACAGCTCTACCATCTCTGTTTCAGTTACATCCCTCTAATCTGGGTGGAATAATTTCTTCTTTGGCAATATTTCTGGCTACATTACCTACTAGATGATTCTGATAAAATACTAAAGATGGACTAATTTCAAAAGAAAAGCTCCTAGAATTAGCTGAAGAACCCTGTGGGAGTATCGCCCATAATTTGATTTGGTTTTAAGATGCTTACTCTTCTGGTTTTAGTTAAGTTTAGCTAGCTGTACAAGGAAGACTGATTCAGAAAATAAGTATTTTTATCTTAATCACAAAAATAAAAATTCATCCCAGAAAGTGCATTTACCCAGAACTGCCTTTTAAGCACAGCTGATCTTAGCTCTGTAAGTCATCTTTAATCCTTGAAAGTTTAAACCCTTTCAATGTTTCCTCCACAAAGTTAACCAGCAATGTTTCACAAAAAATAGGGAAGCAAGAAAAGAATGATCCTCTTGTAGTACGTTTCTCTAGTAATTTATCACAGAATAAAACCTTATTAATAACAACAAAAAGCATACTAAAGATACGTCTTGCAACAACGTCAGGGATAATGTTCAGAAATAGCAGACCTTAGTTTAAAACATATCATGGGAAACATTTTGAGCAGTTGGAATTTATGACCATTGACTGTTTATTAAAACATTAACCTGTCTAAAGCTATTCTGAAAAGTGACCAATAGCACATATAGCTGCACTTGCAGAAAAGACTACAGGAGAAAGGAATAAAATGAATTATCCATATTTAAATTGTCCCAAGACTCTCCGAATAACATATTTCAAAAACGTCAATTGTTACATCCATTTTGTTCTTGTCATTACTTTGATTTTATATTCCTTATCTAAAATATATTGCACACATTCTCCGAGTACAATATTTTCTGCATCTCTACCAAAAGCACATGCTTTGTAGTAGGAAGGAAAACTGAATACCCAGCTCTACACATGGATGATAAGACATAACATTTAGAAAACTTTCACTACTGATAGCTACCTGTCTGTTCTTATGGTATACATGTCACAAGGAGGGGTGGTGCAGGAATACATCATGGACAGTGCTAAGACATAAAAATATTCTGTATCTTGAGTGTGCATGATTTTGCACCTGCAGCATAGATGTACATATGGCAATCATTTTAAGAATGGATCCATTTGACAAAGAAATGTTTTGTTGTGTTTTGTTGTGTTTTGTTTTGTTTTTATTCCTGTGAGGAGCAAAAATGTGACCTTCCATCTTATTATTTTGATTAAGGGGAGTTGTAGTTGTCAGAGAAATGAGAGGCAGGATATTAGTGGCTACAGTACTCACAATAGGATCTGCCAGAGACACATTGAAGTCTCACTTTGTTACAACACAGTCTATAGTTGAATCATGCATGCAAGCAAACATGCTGGAGGAATGTCTTAATCAGAGTTCATATTTTCAGTCTTGCCTAGAGCAGTTACTGAGGTTTGAATAAAGAATTACACCACAGAGACTCAGAGGTCAAGGCACCTGTGTAGGCTTTGGGAAGGTCAAGTCCAAGTCTGACTTCCGATTCAGGAAAGGAGGAGTTTGAACTGGTTGTCTCACTTCTTAGCTATGTGCTACGATGATGAGGTTATTGTCTACTCCAGATCAAAGTTTACTCTGTCAATTCTATCTTGGAATTAAGAATTTATTACATGGCTTCTTCATAGATACTAAAATATATCATTGATGCACATATTAATTTATATTAATTACAGAAATATATATTAAAAACATATATTTCCCCAATGGCTTTGAAGTTTTTCATTGACTCTCTGGATTAGCACCTGGATACTCAAGGAACACGACTGCTGCTGTGCCCATCGTACTTTACTTCAGTGACCACGAAAATGAGGACAAATAGATGGTGAGCTTCTGTTTAACTACATGGCGGAAACCAGCACAGCTGGAGGCAATTCTTAGCAAATTGATCAGAATTCCTTTACTTTAACTACAGCTTAACTAATAAATAGACTTCCATAATTTTCTGCAATCAATCTAAATGTATTTGCAAAATTAGTGAAACATTTGATCTTGAAATGTTCACTAAATCTTAAGTATATATCTTTGAAGAACTTATACGGTTTATCTTTCTGCCAAATTGGAAAAGAATAACTGTTTATAATAAATGCTTGTTAACTAAGTAAACTTTGTAGAAGATGCATGTTCATAATTAATTTGCTATGTAACAAAACTGGTTGCTTTTTTTTTTTTTTTTTTTTTTTTTTTTTCAAAATTCAATATTAACTTTTAGTACCAGGTTTGTTTTCTGGTCTTTTGTTTAAAGATATTTTTGTATCAACTTTTGGAACTAATAGTAATCCCACTGAAAATCCAAAAAGATTGTATGCATGTTGATGCTCTTCTTTTGCCATTTTTTAAAGTAAGCACACTTCATCCAACAATCCAGACATTTTTCTGGATGGATCTGTTTCTTTTAAGGGGCTTTTCAAATATTCTGTGAACAAGACAATCTTGAACTCCCTTTGAACATAACAGGCACTCGGAAAATTTAATGAAAATGCACTTTTAAGAAATGTAATTGATCTGGCTTTCACCCTTTTCACGATTATTTCTGCAGTTACAGACTGGCAAAATCTGAAAGTAATAGAAACATCCTATTTGCTAAAATAAACGAATACACTGAACTCTTTTTTTTCTAAAAGCCCATGTTGCAATCCCTCCTAAGGGACAAAAAATAACAAGAAAAAGATGGAGTTTGAAGTCAAAGCAAACATAAAAGCTTTACTTACAAAAAATCAATTACACACCCCAATTTGTTTTTACCAGCAGCCAAAGGAAAACCTGGTTAGCATGTTGCAGGATCCAAACACCTTGGATCTACATGTTTCACCAAATTTTATATTATGGCTATTTCTAAGAAACAAACTAACAATTAGAGACACCTGTTAAAAGTGCCTGTGCTCTGTTCACACTTCATGTAGTATCTTAAAGTGACAGCATATTAAAATGTCAATGTGATTCTTTTGCATTACAGAAGTATTTATAACAACAGAAAGTGCAATTAAATTCTTTGCTCCTAAGTACTTGTACTCAACTTGCTTAGCATACAAGAAAAGTACTAAAATACACTGGTGTAGATGGGAAAACTATTGAAAATAAAGATTATAATACTACAAAATACAGAGTTACAAAAGACACAGATAGAAAAAAGATCGGTATCTAGATTACCCCTCCCCCTCCAATTTTATGTACTTATTAAGCACATAATATTCTATAGATAGATAGTCCAGCAATTTTTGATGTATAGGCCCATATTGTAAAATGAGTATCGCAGATAAAAGAAATATAACCACACTGAAATTATTTATTCAAAACTTTGCCTTTGATTATGTGCCCAGACACTATACAACTTGCACACTAATGAAACATTCTTTGAATTGACCCCTCCAGCATAGACATGTGCCTAACTTGTGTCAGAAGTTTCTGAGTGGGAACTAAGCCACATTACGGACCCTACCTGAGAAACAGAATAAGATAATACACCTTCAAATAGTTTTTCCAGATCCTTTTCATAGAGATCACTAACACAGTGATGGTGCATTTACAGCAAAGTTAAAGAAAAATTGAGAAAGCGAATGGCTATGGGAAAATTTCACTTAGAAAAATATTTGTTAATTTAGAGGAAAACTCCAACAAATACATTTATCAAAACTGAATTTCTAACAAAACCTGGCTTAAATATTCCATGTCGTGAACTCAAGACCATGCAGACAGTTGGAGCAGAGCATCTAAAATACTCCAGCCCTATTTCAATGCTCAGTGGAGTATGAAGGGTGCTGCACAGCATTGTGGCAGTGCCCTAGCAAAAGGTAAAATTAGAAACCTTTAAAAAGGTTTCACATTTTCTCATCTATTTAAAGTCACAGACATATATCACCCTGAAATTAAAAAAAATCTTGTGTTGTCAAATTATCTACCAATCTTGGGCGTATGTAACATTATTCTGAGCCACAGGACTTTGTGGAATGGATTAACAATATTGTTATCAAGGTTATATTACTTTCACCCACCTGTCCTGACACATTGCCCCAAGTTACCACTTTGTAGCAGAAGGAACAAAATTAATTGTCCCTCAGGTGTATCTGTTCACAGTCTTAGCTTTAATGGAAGTAATGTCAAATAAGTTTGGTCATCTATAAGCTGTAGTACATGAAGAGCCACCACGTTTCACTTCTGGTACACTTCTACTGGGGCAGTAACCTCTGGCAGAAGGATGGAGGGGACAGCTAGGACTGTTCTTCAGGACACACTTCGTAATCCTAGTGTGCTTCACGAAACCTCTGATGAAGGTGTGAGGCTAAGAGAATTTCAGTCCTTGCTCTGCTACTGACTAAGGGAAATTGTTTCGGTGTTCATAGAATCATAGAATGGTTAGAGTTGGAAGGGACCTTAAAGATCATCTAGTTCCAACGCCCATGCTGTCGGCAGGGACACCTCCCACTAGATCAGGTTGCTCAAAGCCCCATCCAGCCTGGCCTTGAACACTTCCAGGGATGGGGCATCCACAACTTCCCTGGGTAACCTCACCACCCTCATAGTGAAAAAATTCTTCCTGAAATCTAATCTAAATCTTCCCCGTTCCAGTTTAAAGCCATTACCCCTCATCCTATCACTACAGGCCCTTGTAAAAAGTCCCTCTCCAGCTTGTAGGCCTCCTTCAGATACTGGAAGGCTGCTATAAGGTCTCCCTGGAGCCTTCTCTTCTCCAGACTGAACAACCCCAACTCTCTCAGCCTGTCCTCATAGGAGAGGTGCTCTAATCCTCTGATCATCTTCGTGGTCCTCCTCTGGACCTGCTCCAACAGGTCTACATTCTTCTTGTGCTGAGGACTCCAAAGCTGGATGCAGTACTCCAGGTGGGGTCTCATGAGATCGGAGCAGAGGGGCAGAATCACCTTCCTCGACCGGCTGGCCGCACTTCTTTTGATGCAGCCCAGGATGCGGTTGGCCTTCTGGGCTGCAAGCGCACGTTGCTAGCTCATATTGAGCTTCTCATCCACCAACACCCCCAAGTCATTCTCCTCAGGGCTGCTCTCAATCCATTCTCCGCCCAGCCTGTATTTGTGCTTCCTCAGCCCCTGAGGAACACCACTTGTCACTGGTTTCCACTTGGACATCAAGCCATTGACCGCAACTCTTGCGACCATCCAGCCAGTTCCTTATCCACTGAGTGGTCCATCCATCAAATCTGTGTCTCTCAAGTTTAGAGACAAGGATGTCATGAGGGACAGTGTCAAACACTTTGCATGAGGCCAGGCAGATGATGTCAGTTGCTCTCTCCTTATCCACCAACGCTGTAACCCTGTCATAGAAGGTAACCAAATTTGTCAGGCATGACTTGCCCTTGGTGAAGCCTTGGTGGCTGTCACCAATCACCTCCTCATTTTCCACGTGCCTTAGCATAGTTTCCAGGAGGATCTGCTCCATGATCTTGCCAGGCACAGAGGTGAGACTGACCAGACTGTAGTTCCCTGTATCTTCCTTTTTTCCCTTTTGGAAAATGAGGGTTATGTTTCCCCTTTTCCAGTCAGTGGGAACTTCACCAGACTGACACAACTTTTCAAATATAATGGAAAGCAGCTTAGCAACTTCATCCACCAGTTCCCTCAGGAGCTGCAGATGGATTTCATCAGGTCCCATGGACTTGCGTACCTTTAGGTTCCTTAGAAGGTCTCCTACTTGCTCTTCACCTACAGTTCTTCATTCTCCCAGTCCCTGCCTTTGCCTTCTGTGACTTGGGTGGTGTGGTTAGAGCCCTTGCCAGTGAATTCAGAGGCACAAAAGTCCCTTCCAACTCAGCCTTCTCCATATTCTGGGTGACCAGGTCTCCTGTTTCCTTCCAGAAAGGGCCTACATCTTCCCTAGTCTTCCTTTTATCACTGACAAAAGTTTTTCTTGTTGCCCTCGATGTCCCTGGCCAGATTTAATTCTATCTGGGCTTTAGCTTGCCTAACCTGATTCTGGCTGCTTGGACAGTTTCTCTGTATTCCTCCCAGGCTACCTGTCCTTGCTTCCACCCACTGTAGGCCTCCTTTTTGCTTTTGAGTGTGTCCAGGAGCAACTTGTTCACCCATGCAGGCCTCCTGGCTTTTTTTGCCCGACTTCTTCATTGTTGGGATACATTGCTCCTGAGCCTGGAGGAGGTGATCACTGAATACTAACCAGCTTTCTTGGGCCCCTCTCCCCTCCAGTGCTTTATTCCATGGATCCCTATCAAGCAGACCCCTCAAGAGGCCAAATTCCTCTCTCCTGAAGTCCAGGGTGGCAAGCTTGCTGCACACCCCCTTCACTGCCCTAAGGATCTTGAACTCTACTATTTCATGATCACTGCAGTCAAGGCTACCCTTAAGCTTGAGGTTCCCCACTAGCCCCTCCTTGTTGGTAAGGTCAAGGTCCAGCATAGCTCCTCTCCTTGTTGGCTCCTCCAGCACTTGGAGAAGGAAGTTGTCATCAATGCGTTCCAAGGACTTCCTGTATTGCTTGTGCCCTGCTGTGTTGTCCCTCCAACAGATATTGGGGTGGTTGAAGTCCCCCAAGACAACCAGGGCCTGTGAACACAAGCCCACTCCTATCTGTCTATAGAGGGCCTCATCTGCTTGGTCATCCTGGTCAGGTGGCCTGTAGCAGACCCCCACTATAATGTCACCTGCCCCTGCATTCTCTTTAATCCTGACCCACAAGCTCTTGGTCAGCTCTTCATCCATCCCCAGGTGGAACTCCATGCACTCCAGCTGTTCATTGACATAGAGGGCAACACCCCCTCCTCATTTCCCCTGCCTGTCTGTCCTAAAGAGCCTGTATCATTCCATTCCAACATTTCAGTCATAGGAGCCATGCTACCATGTCTCTGTGATGCAAATGAGATCATAGCCCTGCAGGCGTGTGCATGTCTCTGACTCCTCTTGTTTGTTCCCCATGCTACACGCACTTGCATAGAGGCATTTAAGTTGGGTCCTCATTGAAGCTGACTTACTGGCTGGAGTGGCTGCAATTCCTTTGTGCTGCTCTCCAGGTGGCATTCTTTTGGGGTGTTTTACCTATGTTTCGCCATTGGTTCCTATTACCTCAAGGGCCCCTGGCTCACCTCCATGTCTTTGAGTGTGCCGTGGTGTACCCAGCACATCTCAGAGCAACAGGCTGAGGGCCTTTGCTAGCACCCCAACCCTCTAACCTTGGTGTGTCGTTCCTTGGCATGTCACAGGCAAGCCTGATAATAACCCACTCTGCCATCAAGTCTAGTTTAAAGCTCTGTCAATGAACCCTGCTAGCTCATGAGCAAAGACCCTCTTCCCCCCTTGAGAAAGATGAACCCCATCTGACGCCAGGAGGCCTGATGTCGTGTAGGCCATCCCATTCTCAAAAAACCCAAAACTGTGGCAGTGACACAAGCCACGGAGCCACATATTAACAGACGGGGTGCATCTGTTTCTTCCAGTATCACTGCCTGTAACTGGAAGGAGAGAAGAAAAGATAACCTGCGTCCCAGATTCCCGTACTAAACATCCCAAGGCCCTGAAGTCTCTTTTAATTGCCCTTGGACTACATGTTGCGACTTCATCGCCACCCGCATGGAAGAGCAGCAGTGGGTAACAGTCTGAGGGCCATACCAGGCTAGGAAGTTTCCTAGTGATGTCCCTAACCTGGGCCCCAGGGAGGGAGCATACTTCCCTAAGAGGAGGGTCTGCCCAGCATATTGGACCCTCTGTTCCCCTCAGAAGGGAGCTGCCAACTGTAACCCTTCTTTTCTTCGTCATGGACGTGGTCATTATATAGGGGGTAGGTCTTTCTGGTCCTGGCAACTCCTCTGGTCATCCACATCATCCATTCCCCTCTTTTTTCTATTCAGTAGGGATTAAAACCTTTATGGTGTTCTTAGGACTGCTGCAAAGACTGCTTGCACAGTGCTCAGAATACATGAAGGACAAGGAGCATTCAGCATCTGTATCACTTCTGCAGTTTCACGCTAGCTTCCAGAGCAGTAGCTTTGTCATTTTGAAATCTGAAAACTTTACCAAAAATTCTAATGACTGATGTATCTCCCAAAGTTGTTTTCTTCTAACATTTTTGTCTCTGCTTTCTGAAATATGACTCATCAAAACTTTAGCTGACCAGATTTCTATTTATTCTGTTTTATTATGCTCTGGATAAAAATCCTGGTCTATTTTTCAAATACAGAAGCTTTCAAACACCAGTATTTCAAGAAAGCTGTCTGTTTAGAAGCTAAATTGCCTGCAGATAGCAAAATATCCTCTTTCCAAAGGCTTTTGGCTATTTATTCACATCAGCTGAAATTTGGTGCAACTGCACAAACTATGTCTTCCAAGAGCACCTGTGAATTGGCCTTGTGCTTGTACCAGTTTTATGATTTGTCACCCAAGATCAAACTTTACATTATCCTTAAGCAATGTGATTAAGTGGGAGGAAGGACTGTGGGCCAAGCTTTTCAAAGATGTTTCGTGTAGTTCCACTGCACTCAGGCTAGCCAAAAATAGTGGAACTGTTGTAGCCTCACCACACATAACACAACTCTGGGAGCTGTTCTAATTGATGCTGAATTCCTATTAGTCACAAGGGTCTGTCCTGGCAGCCACAAAAAGCTGGACTATAAAAGACATTCTGACCATTGACTTCTTTCCAGAATTACCTATTCCCATATAAGAGTTTGTGAGGAACAGGTGAAGCTGTCATTAATCCACCTCTATACCACCTACCACCTAAGGATTTCTGTTCCATTAAGAAAATTTTCCAGTCCCAAAATGTCCCTCAAGGTCCCTTGAGCTGTCAGAATAGCATAAAAGGACAAGAATAAGACTTTGCCCTTCCTCTTCAACAGCTCTATGTACTTCTGCTGTATACATTTCTACAAAGGCTGCAAAGTGAGTAAGTAGAAATGGCATCATTAATGCATCTAATTGATCTGAAAATATTATTTGGCTGGTCGGGGAAAGGTTTCATGTATAGTAGCTTCTGTAGCAGAGCCAGCTGAAGGTAGCTGGTACTATTAACCTTGTTCCACAGGTGTGATTTTCTCTGGGATTATGTTGTTTCTAATGGATGAGATGCTATTCATGTTACTCAGAATGCATGTGAGCATGATACACTCATCATCATTCTTTTATTTCTTTTCTGATTATTTGTCATGCAAATCAAATAGTGGACTGAAAGGGGCTTGCTGAGTCAGTGAATTCAGCCCCTGCTATCACAGGCAACTATGCCATATATGCCTTTATAAGTCACTTAACCCAAGGAAGTGACTGAGCTCTACTGTAAAGATAGTTACGAGGATTTTGCCTCCACAGCACCTGCTGGAAGGCTGCTCCACAACCTTGTTGAGATACCTAAAACCTAATTCCTGGTCTTAAATATATTCAGGAGAATTTAGACTCGGTTATTTTTGTCCTGATATTATGTATAAGAAGATGAAAGATCAGAGGGCCATCCATCCTAATATCCAGTCCTTGCCAATGGTCAAGAGGATCATTAGGCCAGTGTATGGCAAGATGACAAGTATATACTCTCTGTATTTCCAGGTTCCATGATTCTGAAGCTCAAGCTTCTTGTATGTCCTTGCTCTCTCTTATGTGAGAGCATCTAACTATGGGAACAAGCTTTATATATGGCCTCATACTTATTTGTATATCCAGGTTTACTTCCTAGCTAGGGCAGAACACTTCATGTTCCATTTTTCTCAAGCTGCTCAGCAGAACTGTTTGAAAAACTCACACCACTGCCCAGAGAGAGAGGTCTTAGTTTACTTCCTCCCGTATTCCTCCCTCTCCAACTACACTTACTCTTTGCTAGACAGTTTTTGGGTTTGCTCTTTTTTTAATTTTTATTTTTAAATTTTTTTAAAAATTATTTTTCTTGTTGTTGTTGTTGAATTAGTTTTTGACCAAGTTAGAAAGCTGAATCTGCTGAATGCAGGGCTGGCATGAGGGAGTGAGGCTCCTTTTAGTAGCCATGAATTATTATATCTGCTGAAGCTGTAATATGAAATTTCAATCCTAATTACATGTTTCACAGAAAAGTCAACAGCTTTTTGTAATGTGCAATCATTTGTCATGGTAATAAAAGCAAGCAACTTTTGCAATATTGTGCAATTTTATTAACAGGCAACCTCAGGAATCCTTTATTCATTCAAATCTGGCAAAGTATTTAGACACATGAATTAAGTATTGCAGGGCTAACAAATGAGTACTCTGAAGAACAGGAATTATTGCAGAGCTAATAAAAGAGTACTGAGAAGAACAGGAATTAATTTACCCATGATTTAAATGGTTTCATGCCTCTGACTTAAGCTCTTCCATGATCAGTTGAACTGATGTAGGAGTTCACCTAAAACAAAACCGAGAGGTTTCACCCTGAGTTCCTTATTCCCTATTCCTACTCCTTTTTCACTATGTGGTCCTGCTTGTTTCTCTGTGATAGTTCTGATGCTCACTGAACCCTTCTAATAAGCTGATTCAATTCAAAAATTCATCAGAAACTGTAACAATTAGTCTTCTCTTAGGACGACACGTTGTATAGGCCCATGGGAAACTATGACAAGGTCTACAGCTTGTGTAGGGAGGAGTGTTGCCGACATGAGGGAGATAAGCATCTTGTCCTTTTAGCAACAATGAATTGCAAAATTGGAATTTCCTGTCTCACAAAACTGAAAACTAAATTTCATTATATTCCTAAATTTCCTAAGACATATGCCATATACTGTTACAATGCATTATCTTTATAACAATAGAATTGTAAGCTGTTTCACTTCTTAGATATGTCAAATTGTTCAGAGAATAAAACAATTTGGCAAGAAAAAGAAAATGAAGAGATATGAAAAGGAAAGGATGTATTGCTATTCATTTAAAAATTCACCTTTCAATGGCTAAATTAGGAAAGTCTTTCACCTACCTAACATTCGTGCATTATTTTTATTCCCCCCTGTGGTGGGACTCCACTTATGCCTTCAGAGGAATATTTTTGTCAATACTAACTGGACTTCATATTCAAGAGAAGACATAACACTGTGAAGTATGTTCTATCAGATGAGATTTAAAAAATGGCAATCATACAAATAAAAGTTCATATTTAACCTGGAGACATAGTAAATAAATATGTTTACAGCTTTTATTAGGATGTAGTTTTGCATTACAACAGAGCTGACCTAACAGTATGCAGCCACTAGAAAAAAATACTTTTTAATACCTTAATTTTCTGACATACCATCAAGCTGAATAAATTTTCTCTGCAGTTTTGCAATTGCTAGATTTGACATAACGGAAATGGTGGGACCATAGCACATACACTAGAGAAGGGAGTTGGGTGGCAAGGAACCGGGAGCAGGACTAACTCTTTTGGTGTCAGACCACCCTTTCATCAGGTTAAATGTAACATCATACTCCACTCTAATGACAGTGTATATACACATGCCTTTCATGCATACCTTCAGCATACAGTTTGGTGGTTGCCACTGATGACCTGTCTGGGTTGCCCCCTTCTTCGTCCTAGTATTGCCTGTTACACAACTGTGTAAGGAACCAATTCAGGAAACCAGGCTGGTAAAAAAGAAACCCAACCAGAAAATAATTAATTGATCAGTTTTCCTCTCTGCCAGCTCCCTGAACTGCCACTGTATGGCACTGTAAGTGTCAAGGGAACAAATGCAATTCCAAAAGAATTGACTTTAAAATATTGTGGAACCGCATTTTCAAATGAAATATGCCTTCCTTCACTTCTTTCTAAGATACAAAAAAAGTCAAAAAAGTTTTTGCCTTTTTGCTTTTCCTTTTCTAATTTGTATTCTCAGAACTATTTAATTTGATCCTCCCAGTTTGTAGCTGACTCACTCAGGGAAAAGTATCATGAGACAGCAGAATAACCTAAAGACCTGCGGCTGTCTACAGACACTTTTCCCAACCCAATTCCCATTTGTCTTGTCCTCCTTCCTTCCTTGTACTGTCTCTGACGCTTGTCTGATTCTTGCATTCAGTTGATCCAGCTCACTAACATGCTAAAGGAAGAAATATCCAATATACCTCCTGGGAGAAACCATCTTGACCTAAGTTGCTACACCTGGGCAGATGCTAGATGGATAGTATCACATGTAGCACTCAAAAGTGCATGTCTCTTCTCTCTGTTACAGACCCTGAACTACACAACGTACAGATGGGCACTTGCAGCACTTTCTAACCACTCCACTGCAGACATATACATGGCAGCCAGTACACAGGGGATACTCAGGCACTATTTTGCCCCTGCTCCAGATTTAGGGAAATGGATAAAAAGGTATAAGGAATGGCAGTACTTCTATAGTTACAAGAAGTTAGTACTGGTACGGCTCAACAATCCATTACTGGGATAAGGGAAAACCAGGAAAGGTCACAGCGCCTGTGAAGCACAATCCCTTCTATGTGTTGCTCTTCAGCTGGTGCCGCTGAGCTCTGCCCCTGGCTCAACTCCGGTTGTAAAAGCGCAATCTAACCCGCTGCCTTCTCACCAGGGAGTCATCAGCTTACTACAACGTTGCAGCAGCTAAAAACTTGCAAGTATTTCCTTAGTTTTTTGGTTTGGTTTTGTTTCTTTTTTTTTTACTCTCTTGAGAAATAAATTCAAAAGACAGCTCTATTGTGCCAAGGTTATTTTGGAGATGGTATTTTACTTGCATCCTACTCAACGTGAAGATTCTTATTTCTCAAAACCCCCTCTAGACCTAGAATACACACTGATGCATCTACTCATAAAAACATACAAAAAGCATAGTTCATAAAGATATTATCTCTCTTTGTTTATTTATAGATTTACTTGGCACTTACTGGACTAATGCAGTTATTTTAGGGACATACTTAAATACAGTATTAATGGCCAGCTTCTCTGAGAGAATTATTGGCATTGCTACAGTTACGTTGTGCTTCCAAAATATACAGCTTTATTCTCTTGTATCTATAGCTTCTAGAAGCTAGCTCAAATACAAGTAAGAAAAAGAAGAAACGTAAAGAGGTAGAAAATTTCTGTTTATTGTAAATGAAGACATTAAATAATGATTTTCCATACTTAAACTATCTCCCACTCATTTTACTACATGACCAAATACTATTAAAAGTAAACAGGTTTTTTCCTTTTACTGTATTATTATTATTTTTAAATAAAGTGGTTCCTTGCTTGTTTTATTTTCGGCATGTTCCATCCATGGTTAGAAATCGGGCATGACAGCGGTCTAATGTAAAATTTTTGTCCATGGAGAAATCAGGCATGACCATGGTCTACCCCTGGATGTGATCTTAATGTTTTATACCACTGACAAATCATTAACATCTGTTAATAACTCACCCAGCTGCTTTGTTAGATTGTTTTAAAAAATCTTATGTACACCATAGATGTCTCCAACTCATAGCCTATGTAACCTTTCCCAGCTGCTTAATCCTTATTTAAAATATTACTTTAAAATGCATACATTTTTAAACCATGCCATTTCGTTGTCTCCAGACTACTTTTGTAACTGTACTAACATCTGTTCATTTCACTCCCCAATTCCCATCTTAAATACTTATTTTCAGCACGTATTTTTCTTGTAAATAGAATCCCATGTACTTTCTCACCTCCTAACCCTCCACTTTCTGCTTTCCGCTCTTGCTCTCATTCCACTCTATCCCTCATGGTTTCATTTGACTCATTATATTTTAAATACATGATTGATACAGAAAAAAGATTATTTAAAGAACTTCTTTGATTATCCCATGCTAATTTAGGCTTGGGAAAAAGAAAATGGGGGCATGCCATGCATCAACCGTGTCTAAAGGGAGTAAACAAAGGGAAAGGGGAACAATGTATAGTAAAGGGGGTGTAGGTAGTTGTTAGGGATGAAACTGCATAATGGAAATATTGGAACATTAGAAAATACTTCCTGGCTGTGGGAAGCAGTAGGCTATGCAGGAGCCTCCCAAGGGAATTAGAGGGAGCTTGTCACCTGTCACACTTTAAAATAGGCTGGACAGAAGCTGTGGTTTGGGACCAAGCAGCTAACAGAAGCAGGGATTGAGGAGAAGAGCAGACTGGAGCAGAGACGAGAGGCTGCTGAACTCAGCACCAGGATGGGGATTTCTGAGTGCTGGTACAGCAGTGGCAGGAGGCAGGCCATGATGGACACAGACTACAACACCTCGTTTGGGAACTGGCTGTGATTTTAAGTGCTGGCTCTACTGAAGCGGTCTAAACTGCCTCCAGTACAGACAGCCCTGGATAAAATGCTAGCAGTTCTGGTACCATTCCGCATTGCCATGAACTAGCAGATGAATAAAAGAATAGATCTCCCATGTCAAAAGTAAATAAATCAGATTCATAAATGATGTACAGGATAGTCCCCATTACATTCAGCACTAAGACTTTTAACATTTTTTTTTCACTATTGAAGTATAAGGGGTACAGAGGCAATTTACATGGCTCAAAAAAGGTACGTAACCATAAGTTATAGTAATTCCTTTTTTTTTGACAGCAACACAATGGCATATCCTGAGGCTGTGGGAATCTAAACAAATAAAATAATTAAACACATCTATTGTGTTTAATACAAACCATGACACACACTATAATACTACAGGGTATTTTCTATACAAATATGGCTATCTTTTGCCAGATTGGTCAGCTGACCCACATATCCAAAATGTTTTAAACTGAATTTCATTTTTGTCATGAAGACTTGGTCATGGTTTCTGACTCTTATAAATGGCCTGATTATCTGTAGAAATCCCGAGATACTACAAAGAGAATCCAAGTGTTTCTGCACTGTCTCTTATTTCTTTGGTAGGTTCTAACTAGAGAAGCAGCCAATAACGAGCATATTTTAGAGGGCATTTAGTCCTAGGTTCTCTCCCTTTTCTTCCTTTCCCCATCAGACAGTGCAATGAAAAGAGAATTATTCTGTCATACCTGTAACCCATGGCATGGTTCTTCCCCACAATTACAGTTTTGAGCTCTATTGTTGTATTTGCCTATTCTGTCTAGAAGAGGGTTATTTGTAGCCTCATATTATGAAAGGAAGTCTTTTCATGAAATTAAGATAAAAACAAAAGGAAGGAAAATTCAGAGCTTTCTTGGATTTAAACTGCGAGTGCACAATGTGCAGCCCATGAAATCACAAAATGCAGTCCGCACCACCCTCTTGCAACTGCATCATGAAGACACAGCTAATCAACTGCAGGTTTTTCCAGTGCTAGAGAACTTAGACATGAAGAAGCTTCACTTTCTCTACCAAGGAAAATACTGCACCAGTACAACCAAATACGTCTGTGTACATTTATCTTTAAAACATGTAAATATATAGATGCAGATTATAGAACGGAAACCCTCAGGGTCTTGTCATATTACAAGTTCTGCCCATGTAGTTGCCAGGAAATTTTTACGTGAACTATGTAAGTACTTTGTAAGTACTGGAAATCCAAACACAGAAAGAATATTGTGCTAGGGCATTAGAACGAAAGCAAAAAGTAAATTAAAGGGACCTGAAATGAACTATTTCAGCTCATTGTCTAGATTGAAGGAAAACCAAAATCACAAGCACAAAATTATTAAGAAAACAAATGCATGTTTACATTTTGCAAATGTCTGCAGTGAAAAGGACCGTCACTAGTAGGATGGATAACATTCAATATGTCTTTTAGGATGTTTTCCATTTATTCCTCAGATCAGCTGCACAAGGGATAATCTGTAAGGTTCCTACAAGACAGAGCTGTGCTTGGGGTATGTAAAAAGACATATGGAAAGACACATAAAAATAAAAGTATCAAACAATATTATATGCTGCATTTTGAAGAGGACTAAGGCCGCTCTGAGTCAGCTTTGATCCAGCTTCTTTCCAGAAACCCAAAACACACCTTCTGCATCTACTGGACTTAGAAGAAAATACGCAAGAAAACCATCACACATTCCCTCTCATCAGTCCTGGTTCTTGCTCAGGCATTCTTTCTCTTTTGCTCTCTGTGGGAGACTGCCGACTTGCTTCCTCTCCTGAAAAGCTCATCCTCTCATCTACTACTGCCTCTCTCCTCATTTCTCCTACGATGGTCTCAACACTTGCTTCCTGCATGTAGAGCCATTTCTCTTCCTTCCAGTGTAAGGGACTGGACAGCTGCACCCATGTAGTACGTAGATAGCTAATTAGGCATCTGGAGTTTTCATTTATTTTATTATATTCACTTAACAACCTCAGAAACAAGGAAAAGATTCTTTGAAAGTGAAATAGAGATTATTGTTCAATCTTGAGCAGGTTGAAGGTGGATGTGGCTTATTTGGTGGGTGTTAGAATTGCAGGTTGTTACAGCTCTCAAGTGGCTCAAGAAACTGAGGGTAGTTTTGGCACAGCCAGTGAAATGGCACAGATAACACGTAACCCAAAGCATGGTATCATCATGTCATGCTGTCAAATGGAAATTATTGTTTTATGGTATTTCAGTTGTTTAAGAAAGCACCTACTATTCATTAAAAAAACCCCCAGAGTAAATGGCAGAATGCTTAAACAAAATTAAGGAAAAGCTTAAGAAAAGAGATCTCTGGCAATCTGATTTGATGATGTACAAATTCAATTTCTATCAAAGAAGGGATACGATTATTCTAAAATCAAGAAACAATATATGTTATAGTTTTTACAAAAATCTACACTGATTTGAAATAGGGATATTATTAAGCAGTTCTGCCATTTGATCACAAATAACACAGTATCACATGAGGAGATGATGAAGCTGCATTTATACAGTTCCTTTTACCCCAAAGGATCTTGACACTCTTTATAAAATATACATATGGTATGCCTATGAATACAAAAAAACCCATATAGGAGAAGAAATCACTTTGACTAGCACTGCAAATCAGAGCATCTGTTTAACAGTGCACATCAATATTATTCTTTAATTCAGGGAAGGATTTAAATTGGAATAGTATATCTAGCAGGAATTATTAGCCCATGTGCCCTTATTAATTCCTAACAGATTGTACATTGAAGGAAAACAAAGGGCAAGTTACAGAGCCCTGCATCACATCCACATCCAAATTATTGTAAACTTAAGATAAGTTCTTATTATACAAAACTTGGATCTGTAAGGAAATATTCAAAGTATTTCAATGCTGAAATTCAAATGCCAAAACCAGAGTATAAGCTACAATATGCACACACAAACCCTCTGAACAATTGTGCCAAAGGCCACTGATAAATCAAGTAAAACTAATCCCAGAGAAAAGCCTTGACATTTGGTTGAAATAAGGACATTAAGTTGAGTTGCTATGGGATTATTTTTATTAGGGTTTTTTTTCCTTAAAATGAAAAAAACATTTCTCAGGAAACGATCAGTTTCAATACATTTTTATACACTTCTTTTAGATGACAATAGATGTTGTTCTCTACATTTTCAAATGAAAACTTCTGCTTTCCTAGTTCAAAATTACTTAAAAGTAGTTGAAAAGAAAAAAAGAAATGGAAGTGAAAACTTCCAAAATTCAGATTAATTAAAGCAAGGGTTTCATTGGCCAAAACTCATTGTTTTCCTAGCAGTCTTCTGAGAGTTCAACTGGTCATTCCAATACAGAATTTTTTGGTATCCTGAAAATTTTCCCAGGACAGGAAGACTATTTTCTGCTTAAAATTGTTATGAATCTAACTACAGCAGTTTGCATCAAGTAACATGAACTTAACATGGCCTGATGCAAACCAAGTGAGCTATGGTTATTTGGAAATGTTAATACTGTATAAGGACAATGAACTCTTCCTTAAACCAAAGTTTTTCAGAAACAGGCTCCACTACTGCTCACTCAAACAAAAAAGACCAGAAATCAAAGAGGAATTAATGATATAAAGGAAGTAGCTCTTACAAAACAACAGATGGAATGAGATCGGAAACACATGTAGTAAGCTGAACTTTTTTAATAAGACCAAAATGACAGAACTGGAACAAAGGAACAAAATGGATAAACACGCACACAAATCAGCAGAACAGTTGCTAACTAGAAATGGGTCTGTAATGCAGAGTTCAAATCTGGACTGAGATCCCAAATTTATTTCTAAATTTGGGGCTTTAGATCCATGATGTTGGTCTAGATTTTTGCAGAAAGAGTGGCAAACCATAAAATCTCTACCATGACTTGATGAAACTTTCTCCACAGTTTCTAAGGTGAATTATATGCCTCGTTTTTTAAATGCTGATATTCTGGATCACACATAACATGGAAAGTTAGTTCACATGAAGATTCTGATCTAACACTGAACTGTGTAAAAAGGTGTTAAAGTAGAAGCAACATGGACTGTATCTTCCCCAGATTCTGCCAAAGTGACAAACAGCTTTAAGAAAAAAAACAGGGAGGTTGAATAGGTTGATCAGGAAAAGAAGCTGTACTTATCAACTTATTCTCCTGATAGATTCAAGTAAATGCTTTTGAAAGAGTGCCTCCTGGGTCTCTCTTAGGCATTGCTTTCCAAATTGCACACCCATGCCAATGTGAGGCTGTGTTATGAAGACACAGTTATGTCTGAAAATAGAAGAGATTGTTCAAATAAAAAGCAAAAAAATTTAAAATCAGCCAGAACTGTCATTATTTGAATTAACCAGAGAATTATTAAAACACTGCCTGTTCAATATATGTTTAATTTGTTAGGACACAAGTTACCCTGATAAAACAATAAACTAGACTTTCCCCAAGTCCTTTAGATGGTAGATGGCTTATGATAACATTTACCGCTCTTCGAATAATTTGGAAATAAAAAAACCTTAATCCTCAAGTGGTATGAACTAATCTATCTCCACTGAAGTCAACACAGATCTGGAGCACAATTTTGTATTAGTCTGACATGAGAGAAACCATCTTTCTTTCAAATATTTGTCTCAAAATGTATAGCGATGTCAAATTATTGCCAAAATGAAAGAGATAAGTAAATGATTGATCTAATCCACATAACATTTTTCCTGTTCCCAGGACTTTCAGATACAAATCTTTTCAGATGTGTTATGTATTTGAAAGTTTTTGGTGATGTCTTGTTATTTTTTCTCTATTATTTGAAAGCACTTAATCATACATTTCTTTATATGTGTTTTCTATTAAATTCGGTCATGTAGACAATTGTTAAAAAAAGTTACAAAGTATGGTTTCCATTGCCTAACTACACAATACCAAGTCACATTCAAAATGACTATTTCTACTTCAATGCATGTTTCACAGTTTGTATGAATACTTGCACAGGCAACATTGAAATTTGTTTCCAGTAACAGTGGAGTCACTGAAATTCAGCTACATAAATATTGGTGATAATCAATGAAAAAGAGAAAGCACACGGAAAGGTAATAAACTTATAAACCTGAGGAAATATGAGCCAAAATCTTATTTCTAGTCATAGTTCTAATTTTGCAATATCATTCTTGATTGCATGCATATTTTGAGATGTTAAAATGTAGTAGCAAGGAAAATTATATGTTAGGGCATGTAGTTCAGAAGTTATCAAGCTCCTGAAAATGTCAGTTTTATGCCAGCAACCCAGCAGTAAGGAAATTTAAAAAAAATGAACAGGTTTTTTTCTGTAAATTCAAGCTGTTCAAGGCTATTGGACTACATCAGAACATAACCTGGAGCCACCAGACAGACCACAGTAACATCCTCCAGTTATCAGTCAGGCTTGCTTGACTGATCCCTCAAACATGAGCTTCCCCTTGACTTCAGATAACTCGCTGTAATTCTCTCCTTTTCATTCATGAACTACACCTGTGAGCTGTTGCACAGTATTAAAAATTTTACAGCAATAAAACATATTAAGTTCTGAATTTTGTACATTCGCTTAAGCCAAAACACGTGCCACTAGGACACAAAGAATAATCTCTAGCGGGAAAAGCACTTTACTATTTTTAATTTTAAAGTAATATATATGACAATGTCTTGTCCTATGTATCATGATCTAACATACCCTTTTGTCATCCTTTGGTAAGTCTGATGGATGAAAATGACATTACAGCCTGCATTATACCTGAGACCCAAAAAAGGGTCCAAAATAAGCAAAACCAATTATTTATTATCCAGACTAAGACACTTTTCTCCTCGCTTTCCAGTAAAGAAAGATCAGCTAGGTTTCTTAATTAAAAAGTAGACCTTCTGTCTTGACTGTACCTGTACCAGAAAACTCTTACCTGCTACTGCTCTCCCTGCTCATACATAGGCACGCAAACCCTTACCAAATTCTGTAAAACTTGTATTTAGGAGGACAAGAACAGAGATTCAGTACTTTATTTAATCTACAGATGGCTAAATTCATCATAAGAGTAATTGATAAATAAAACAGCTAACAGAGTTTCTGTTATACCGAGACATTATAAGTTTAGCACAATTTTTTTAATAGTCTCTCATCAGAAACTATACCACTATATCTTGTAATTGAGAAAAGATCTTTATTTCAAAGAATAAGCAGGATTCATAGAGATAAAACAATGAATCATAGTTATCTCCATCTAGCTAGTTTGCTCACATGAATTTCTTAAAATAATGATCTCTGGTGTTCTAACAGATAACAAAATTATTTTCAAATGTACATTTAGCAAAAAACACTCCATTAAGTATTTGGCTTGTCTATAGTTTATTAAACATGTATCTTATATATATATATACACACACACACATATATAGTTCCTCCTTTGATGTGAGGAGATAAACAAGTCTAGCATTGTTACTGTAGAATAATAGAAAATTACTAAACACAGAAAAGATATTGCAAAATATTGTCACAAAAGAGCCAAACCATTTTCCAGGGTTTCAAAATAATCTCTGACAGGAACTTTCTTTTCTCCAATTTTTTATTAAAAACATACACACACAAAAAAAATCAATGAAGCAAAGATGCTAAGCCTCCAGTCCAGTAGATGCGAGACTTTGGCATCTTCCCTAAACTTCTTCAGAATGCTAACTTAGATCAAATAAGATTCCACTAATTTGAAAAGGCCACGGGACTCTTTCCACCAAATACTTTATAGAAAAAAGGCAGGAAATACAAAACACCATAAAAATTAAGCAACAAATGGTGCCTTTATACATCCTTTCACCTAACTATAAGGAAAAACACCCCAAACAAACCACCAAAGCTATAATAGCTGGAAGTGATTAGGAAAGGACAGATTATCAATACCATGCTGGAAAAGAGTAAGTGCACTGCAGTACTTAGAGGCACTGAAACAAAGGAATAAAGTAAATTAGAATGTCTTAGAAAGCATTCTAAATCCAAATTTCAGAATGAAAAATAATGTTTCATTTGAACTTCTCCAAGGCCATCAAATAATTAATCTGCTATAGTAAATTTGGACTATTAAAAAATGAAAGGAAATGGCATGATGTTAGGAACATAGAATGGAATGATGGATGAGATCAAAGGATATTCTATTCTTGGTTTTGTCACTGGCTATCAAAATGTAAGTATTTTCAAGTACTAACATCTGCTAAGATCAGCAGAAAAGTTACTGCAAAATCTGTGTAATATCTCTGAATACATCTGCATCAACAAAACACAGAAAAACTATCACTTGGGTGCTGCCCACTTCTGCTAAGAGTTGCAGCTAACTCAGTGGAAGAGTTAACTCGATTTCACTTGAAGTTTCTTCCAATGAAGAAATTTGCTTAATGGCTTTTTTACTTGATTCAGCCCCTTGTTTTCACCATGATCCATAATCTGATTTCTCCTGCACAGCTATTGTTCTTTCACTTTTTCCTGCTTTATTCTTTAATTCCACTGCTTATGGACTCACATTCCTCATTTTTATTATGTTTTTTTTTAAATATTGATACAGCTTCACAAACATCTCCATACACTCTTTAATGCTTTCCATTTCTGGACCTCAGATCTGATTAGCATTTTCACCACTAAAAGTATGCCAAATCCAGGAAAATCTGGAATAGAAATGGGGAAATCTGTCCTTGTATTCTGTATGCGTCGTTTCTATCAGAAAGCTGAAAGTACATCTTTTGATTGCCAATTTAGAACAGATGTACAATTAATACTTTTTATGATATATGGTATGTGAGATGTCCTAAATCATGAATGATTCTAAGGATATATATTAAGTTCTTTCAACCAAGACTAGAGGCACAAGGATGTGTAGGATGACAACCTCAAAGGCACCAGAGACATGAGAAGTAAATCACTGATGCTGCACTTATACGACAGAAGAACGTGACTCCTGGGTTTAGTACAAAGAGGAAAACAGGAAGAGGTAAAACCAAAACCTTGAGAACTATAGGTGAGTTATAGCACGTCCCATGAGGACCACATGACAGCAAAGCAAGACAAATTTGTTTCTTTTAAATTTGGTCTTGTATTTGTTTTGCTTGTACCCTGTTGTTTCCAAGTCTTTAATTTCAATCTTTTCATGTAAATTTTGTTTTAATAGCAAGGTCTCAGTGTTACTTGGAGGGGCATATTGTCTCTATATGTATCAACATATTCCATATTATGGAGGCATACAGAAGAATTGCCTGTGCAAACTCCAAGCCCCAAGGAGTACCTACAGCACCTCAGCAGCAGTTAACGCAGATGGAGCCTGCGTTACCGTCCTCTGGTTTTGGGCAATGACCACAGACAGATGGTCTCCTTCTGCAAAATACAAGCTGTAGAAAAGTGTATCTCAAGGTCTTAGGCAAAGGCCACAACATGATTTAAACAGAAGCTAAAAATACATCTGTAACGACCTCACACATTGGCTAACTGGAACTAGAACCTCAAGTCATAATTGACTGCTTGAAGCATATTCCAGAGACCACAGCTGTCCTCATCATTTATTTGGGGCTGATTTATCTCCCAGTGAAGCTTTTCTGCCTACACGACTGAGACCTAGATAGAGCTCCAGGAGCAGTATATGGTAATTATTGTCATTGCGTGTAACATACATGGCATGGAAGGTTTTCTCCTCCTTATTGTATGCTTCTGCATTCTGATTTGCTTTTCACATATAGTAACACTCACTTACGAACTGATATGAAAACTAAAGAGCATAGAAAAGCAAAAAGATATTCAAGAAATGAGAAACACAACTATTTTTTTTCCAACTCAATAATCAACATTAAAAAAACCTCTTTTGACCAAATTTTCCAGGTCACTTAATCATTTATACTCACATAAGCATAAATATTCAGAAAAGAAAATAGGGACAGATAAAAAGATAAAAAAGATAAAAGCACGAAGTTACTTAGCTTACAGAGAGAATATGGAATGCCTCATATTATTATTTTATCAGATCTCAAAAATCTGTGAAAATTACTTTGGAGGAAATACGGTATTTCCCAATTACATATAAAAGAATTACTGCAGTGGAAGCTGTCACTGCCTTTGACAGGGGCATTGGAACTAGATGATCTTTAAGGTCCCTTCCAACGTAAATCATTCTGTGATGATTCTATGATGCATATAGTAAGCGAATTTAACTATAGTCCTCTTTATGTTATAGGATTTTGTTACAAAATTAAAAATACATGTCATAAACCAGATTTAACACCTTTAGATGACCTCTAATCAGAAATGTGCCATGCTATTCAAATTCCATCTGTCAAATGCTGTAGATACAGGTAAGTAAATATAAATGCCATTAAAGGTACAAGTTATCTTACTCGGAGAAGTTCCAGGATTTTATTTTTTGACAGCTCCTAATTTGGATATCTTCCAGTGTCAACAAAACCTGTTCAAGCAGAATCTTACCTTGTTTTCACTACATCAAGGGGATGCATCAGGCAAATTTCTACAAGACCTATAAAATAATAATAAAAAAAGGCCTCATAAACATTTATACAAATAGTAGTTTAATTTTCATTGGCTCCAACAGTTTTTGAAATTTGAAAAGTAAAGTAAAAACCTAAATGTATCATTGATGATACAGTACTTATATACCTCGCATATTAAACATACTCTTCTGTAGCATATTGGAACCAACAGGGATTTTAGACAGTAAACAGTGCTTGTTGTTCATTATAGTGGGGAAAGTGAGGACTTAGGCTATGTGATTAATTTAATCATAGTTTTTGCTCAGTTTTCTGACTTAAGAACAGCGGGAATATTTGACTGGCATCATAAATACATACATTAAGTCTTGCAGCAAGTAGGGACGGAAGGGAGGTCAGGTTGGCACTGGCTTGTCATATAAGACTAATCCCTAAGGACACCGCTATTATGCAAAACAGTGCTGGGGGCTCAGACAAACTTGATGTTAAGATGACAGCTGATTCCTGAGCTGGCTATCCGAGCTGTAGCCTTACTGGTTCTTCACCCTGTCCTGCTCTGTGCTAATGCTGATGCATAGTCCTGGCTTTTCCTCTTCCGGCTCCACTGCTCATCATGAACACTTAAATTCACATGCCGGGGACTTCCCATGTCCAAGAATGAAGGGTGTGAATAGCAAGGGGGGAATGCCAAGAAAGAAGAGATCTGGAAGATCCTGAATGCACCTGCTGCCACCGGCTTCAAAGTTGGTTCTGTTAGTTTTTCCACTCACCTGACAACTCATGAAAAGTCCAGAAGTCTACAACCCACATTTTGCCCATGCTCCCCAGCATATGTAGCCAAGGGAGAACTTTCAGAGCTTCTCTATATTTGCTTAAATTTTCTAGGCTTTCCTACTCCTCTGTCCATTTCATATGTCACCCTCATTCCAAACAGCAAATGTACAATAAAAAGATGTATTTATCAGGATCACAGTAAAAGATCTGTCAAGATTTTTGAGATCAGTCAAGGTGCAGAGATAATAAAAACAACCACACAAATCTTAAAGGATTTTGAAATGCCAAGAAAATACATATGTCTATGTCCAAGACACTACATTATCATGTTTTTGAACTTTCTGTGCCCTGGTTTATTAAGACTCTTTAGCATCCATAGTTTCCTTTTATCCAGAGTAATAAATTTAATGCTACAATATGCAAAAACAGTTTGTGAAGACTATACTTACAATAATATTTGAATGCCTCTATTTCATCTATTTATTATTATAGCAGAAATAATTACAAACCTTTTGTAATACAGAATGCGTCTTTTGGTGATTCATGGCTAAACTTCTAAAAATCTGGATTCAGGAAAGCATTCTTAAAAAAATCTGTAAATTCCTTTCTTTATGCATACCATACAGTCCCACTGAAATTACACACATGCTTATGTTCCACCTTGTTCAGATATCACCATCTTAAGGCCCAGATCCTGTCTTCTTATTTTAATGGCACAGAATATGGCTGAGCTCAGGTGTCACTAAAGCTAACAGTCTCTAATACTCAAGACAATTTATTACATGCTAGGTGACTCGATTACTTTCTCTTTCTAATCAAGGCAAAGAAATTACTCTAACACAACGTGAAAATCTCATTTTGAAACGTTCCATACACAAATTATTGAACTAATGGAATTTGCATTTTGGCCCTATTCTTTGGCACACTTGATGGAGAAAGACTCCTGCTGGGCTTCATGCAGGAACCAGGCTCTGCTTGGGTAGTGTACGCTGCAGCACCAGAAACCTGATTTTTTTTTTTCATTACTGAATATGAATCTAAGGAAGGCTTAAAATTTCAGTTATTTAGAACTAATAAGTTTAGTGTTTCAAGTACAACAGGAAAACTGTGGGGTTTTTTAATGTTATGTGAGAAAGGATTAAATTCCAAAACATTATCTACATTCTATTCCAACTTTATCCAGACTTTCTGAGTAATACAGGTACTTATCTAAGTAAGCCTTTTACACTGAACAAAAGCATTAGAAGAGGTAAGATTCTCATTATAGTCAAAGAAGAGTTAGCCAATAAAAGCAATAGAGTTCTTAGCTCAGCCTATATTTAAAATAGCCATTTGTTTTCTGCTTGATATACTTTACATATCAAATACATATATTACTGATAATTGTTATGTATTTCTCTTAAGGAAGAATAATCTATTTATATAACAACAAAGGACTGCAAAAGCTTGTGTACGCAGATAATTTTTGGAGTTAGTAACAGAAGGAGGGCATAAACTGTAATGCTAAAATTCTCAGCTAAATGTATTTGAATAGGAGTTTACATGACTGTGAAGATGTTAAAATGTTTAAACTGAATTCTTGACATAAAATACTTGCTGAGAGTTCTAATTTAACATATACAATTCTCCTACTTTTCTGTCATTCCACTCTAATGCATAAAGCTTGCAAAACATAAAACTGGCCAGATATAACCCCTTGCACCTAGCTTTTTGCCACTGTGTTTGAATGACGATATTGTTAGTATTTATGACCATTGTTTTGTTGTATTTTCTTTCCACTCCATGCAACACGGTTTTGTTTTTCAGTTCTAGATAAAAGGAAGACAACATAGGTGATATCACCCAAAGAATATTAATATTAGTGGTAAGGAGAGTAATTAAAAATCATGCAATTTAATATTTGTTCTATTTTTTCTAGAAAGTAAAAGCTGTCGTTGTTATTTCTGAAGAGGTATATTTATTGCTGTAATTATTGCCCAGGAATGACTTTCATTTTATTAAAACAAAGCCAAATCACATGTCACATAAGGGAACATAGACTGTAAGTTTTCTATCCTGATTCTGTCCCAAAACCTATAAAGTACTCCAACAGCTGCCAACAGGTGCTTTGCAAGTGGAGCTGCAGTTGAGTGTTTCAGTGCTGGCAGGGGGCATAGCCTATGAGTTTCTTCCTTTCCAAACACCCTCCTTTTCCAATTTATCCTCCCCTCTCCCCCTCCTCCCCCACCATTTCTGATCTTCTGTTCCCTCTTGTTTTGGCAGATAGAGCCTACAGTAGGGGGCCAAGCATGGGGCCAGGGGTTGTTCACCCTATTCTGTTTTTGCAGGATTAATGTCCATTTTGGGAGAAAACTGTACAGTGCCAGAATTTGGCTCTATTTTCTTGGTCCTCATAGGGTAATTTTTAATTCAGGCATTTTTCCAGCAACTGAATCAGATGAATTCCACGGTCCTTGGCAAGAGTTCTGTTTTGATAACTTCAGGATTCTATTGGTTATCTGCCTTTCTCAGCCTTTCCTTTGTCTCATCATTGAATTACGCATTAGATTTTAAACAGTGTATAGTTACTTGATTTCATCAGACAGAACTCTTAAAAAGATGCTGGGATTATGACACAGGTCTCTGAAGAGCACCAAAGGAGCACACACTGTGCAAGACACTAATGGAACAGCTACAAACACAAGCTACATTTTTCCATCTACTATAGTAGTCATGCAAATCATTACAACATCCTACTTGATAGCCTGCCCAGAAAGTGTGGTGGCCCTACTAAATTACAAGCACTCTGAGATGTGCTCAATAAAATAAAATATATTGCTCTTTCTTTAGCTAATGTTCATCAGCTTTGTGACAAATTCAATTAGCACTATGAAAATCTAATTTGCTGAACAGCTATATCAGGGTGCAACATATTTTAACTTGTCACACTGTAAAGACTACTGTTTACAAACTTTATTTTCATGATAAAGTAGTTAACATAGGTACAGATTGTCCAAAAACATATTCTAATTGTCCCATTGGGTCTCTTCAGTGATGTCACATGCGAACTAACCCAGAGTGATTTATGATGGCCTAATTATGTTTAAAGCAACTCAGATCCAACTAGCTGAACAAGAGCCCAAAGGAAATAAAGGAAAGAACAATTACTAGGTCAGTCCAACATTTGTTGTCTTCTGGGTGGGAAAACATTCCTTGTGAAAACCGAATACTAACCATAAAACAAGGCATAATCAAAATCTGTGTGTTGAAGAAATAACCAGCTGTCATCATTGACATCCTCTGAGCGTACACAAGTGGAATATCAACAGCCGAGAAGGGAGTCCAGAATTCTATTATGTAAAACATTCTGCTCATTAACTGAGCCCATGGAGGGAATAAAATGACAGAAAATACTGACCCCCAAACTGACCCTCCTCAGTATAGCATTTTCCCTTTTCCAACTAATATCTTCTGTTTTTAAATTGTTTCCCATTATGGATTACATTACATTTCCCTCTACAAGATTCACACTTAAAATTTCAAACTGGCAATCTTCATATACATCTCTTTAATGCAAACATTGTATTTCGAGTTCCTTGACTCTTTTGTTCCTCTATTCCATCACACACACAAATCTTGTATCAATAATCACACAACATGGCCTGAGAATACTATGACTTTGTTTAAAATGTGCTCTAATTATCCATCTGGCAAAAAGTGGAAGTTTGAGTTTTCAGCAGCACGGGATTATAGCTCTCGTCATCTCCCCAAGTGTTTCCATACTTTGCCTATTCACTGAATAGAGAGAAACAGAATGAAATCCAGCCAACAGTACTTGCTAAATAGCACAGATAAAAATAGAATCATTATGACTTTGGTCCTTCTTAGGAGACAAATTCTTGTCTTCAGCTCTTCTTTGACCCTCAAAGTTACGAACTGAAAAAAGTGTGAAGTGCCTGTGATATGCACTGATTTGTCTTTCATAGAAACCCAAGCAGCTCACCCTCTACATGTTTTCTGCATAATACACCCTGAACAAAGATTCCAACACAGATTCAAGAGCATGATCCATGTGTTAGTTCAGACAACCCCATACAGCGTAGAAGTCATTATGCACCCTCCTCCCCTTGTGTTACTCATTTCCCTGGAATAACACAGTCACTGGAGAAACACAACAGAGAAGAGACTGGTCAGAGAAAATGTGGCAATAAACACATCAGGCACTGTATATTGTATAACTGGAACAGTTGGTATTTATTTTGGCTTTTACGTAGATATAGTTACAATGTAAGAAATGATCATAAATATTTTATGCGTACTATGCATTTCCTTCTGAGAATATATGTCTGACAGAAAGAATCTTGTGTTGATCTTTGTATCCTAATAAAAACAATGACAAATTCCTCTTAAATCTGCTTGTCTGTTGGCTAAAACATTTTATTTGACAAGATGAAGCATGGAACCTCTTCGTGATTGTAACAGCATTACTGGAAGAATAATCAATGCCTGGAAAAAAGTATCCCTGCTGTCAGTTCTACACAGGCTAATTTCTATTGGCCTGCTATCCCACTCCATCTTCATAGACACAGAAAGCTTTTACCTGTTCTGTAAGGGTACACCTCCCTCAGAAAAGTCCACAAAAAGCGAGGTTCGCTGTGATATGTGCGGCAGCCAAAGCCCACTCCTTTCCTAGGGAGGCAGTCATGTATTGTGCCCATCTCAATTGTAGTATGTCAAGTAGGCTCCAAGGAAAACTATAGAGCAGTATGCATGGACTATGCTGGAAAAGATCTACGTATTAGCCTTCACTTAAGAAAGTGACACTTATTTTAACTCTTGCCCAGGATTCTATTTAGCGATGTGGTATGGGGTTAACTAATGGTACCCTGGAGCTCCTCACAAACATTAACTAACCTGTTAGGTAATGAGCCAAATCAATGCTTTCTTTAGAAAACATGGAGCAATAGAAAATTACTCCAAAAAGTACTCTATAATGGCAATGCTGCATTCATGAGTCATTCTTCCTTAGAGACCTTGTCTACACTGACAAAATATACTAGAAAACATGTTAATTAAACAAGACTTTGAATATGATTTTTCCCTTGGTGTGGACAAGCATGTCTGTGTTTAAAAATGTGTTAGCTGATTGCAATTAACCCCAGGAGGAGCGCTTGGTTTACCATTATTACCTAACGCATTTTAGAAGGTTTTTGCATGCCTACAGGAGGAGTTGGGTCATGCTCAACATCTTGTCAGGTAACAGTGTTCCTTAATAGATGCAACCTGTCAGTGTAGCATTACTACCTGGAAACTGAGAAATAACAGAGTTGGGAACAGTGAGTATCTAGCTTTCAAAAAAGCCCAGGACTTTAGCAGCAGATGGAAATTTCTGATGATCAGCATGTAGTATTTGTGCTGAAAGTGGTCAGTGTTCTTGGAGCTCTCTCCATGAAACCAATTCAACCAGTGTTGAATTCATTGTACAGCAAACTAGTGTTTCAATCTTCAAGGTTTCAAGTAAAGGTTACTCAAGTGCTGGAGAATCACACCCTAGATATGTGGAAGACAGGACCTGGAAACAAGTGTTTCAGGCAGCACGTCAGCTAGACCGGCTCTTGCTCAGCTGTCAATCCCCTTCAGCTTCCCAAGTCTCAATCCACAGACCTAGTCAGAAATGTGCTCATGCTCAATACTCACATCAGATAGTTCAAACTGCTCATCTTTTGTGCTGACAATGCTTACCTAGTATCTACATGATTTTGCTGTTCCCTGCCCAGCTAAAGAAAGCAGTATTATTATTATTACTAGATGGTAAACTGTTCAGTTCTACTGCAAATATAAAAGAAAAGTAATTATATTCTATTATTTTTGATGACATTGAAAATTGAGTTACAGCAGTTAAGTGAATAAAGACAGAAAATTGTATGGATCTTCTTAAATAGTCATGCCATGAATACAAGATACTCAAACCTAAGTTGTGATTATACCTGGGCACACACGCATAAACCTTTACAGCCTTTGAAAGGGCAAATTTCACCTTGTGATAATACATGCGTATACAAGTACTGAGAGGTTATTGTAGAAATAAACCAACATTTGCAATGCAGCATATTGTGAATGTCTTCATGTTTGTCTTGATGTCCCAGGTACTTTGTTAAAAAAATAAAGGCTGTTAAAAAAACTAAGATGATGCTTAAATTTTAGTTCCCTTTTTGATTTATTTTTATTGGATCTTTAAATTGAAGCTAAATGGTCCCATCAAGCTATTGTATTTCCCTTTCACAGTAGTTCTATCATAGTATGAGCTTTTCTTTTTCAGTCTAACACACAGCCAAGGTGATACATGTAGATTCAATGTGAGTGGAACAGGTGTAAGTATGCGAGAAAAAACTATGGGTCCTCAATCCACCATATGTACACATATTATATTTAGTGGAATTCCATAATAATTCACCAATGTATTTCTTGCCTCTGGGTAAAAAATATCTAGTTTTAATGTTTAAAGTATGCATGCAAACTAATCTAAATTTAGCACAAATTTATTCATTATTTGCTTTTCACAATGCTTTTGGCACCATCAGACAAATCAGTATATTACGCTCATGCTGCCAGTTTCTTTATACTTACTGCTGCCTAGAACACAGCTCACTGAACCTTTTAATGTGCTTCAAATTAAACTGTTCAGTGCTTATTTACATTCTGAGTATTGTTTGCCGAGTAAAAACACAGGCCACCTTCAGGTTTAATTTGAACTTTTTTACCTGACGCTTATTTTAAAATGAAAAAATTAAGTCCTTTGTTCACAGACCTACCAACTTGAAGAACCTCATGTCTATGACTTGACTGCAGAAATACATACATATCTGCCATTAGAAAAATCTATGACAATTTGGAGGATCAAGTTAGTTTTAAATTCTGTATAGTCAAATATATCTATAGCAATACTAAGAGGAAATGTCAAATCACCCAGGAAAAATCAGTGGCTAGTCACAGAGGATCTTCTACTACATCTACATTTCTTTGGAAGAAAGGTTATTCCAGATTCCAACAGCATACTGCACTTCCATGGGCAAGCAATTCCAACTGCACTACTCGCATAGAGCCTTTTTGAGGTAAAATGCCATGTAGAAATGTTCTTTGAATGGAAAGACCTATGAAATTTGCATTTATAGTATAGTCAAAAAGGCAGTCGACGTGACCATTTTAAAATTCCAGACTTTTCACACCTTTACTTGATTTTAAAATACCAAAGCTGTTCCAGTGGGGCTGAATACCATGGAGAGTTTGATTATGCAGTCAAACAATGCAATATTTAGGTACTGACACGAAAGACAACAGAGCAAAACACAGCACAAAACATAAAAAAAAAAGCAAATATTTTCTCTAAGTTCTTAAATATTATTGAGGCAATATGGCATGTATCTCTAGAATTTACCATTTAGAATGTTACAGGAATTTGTTTCACCTTAATTTCCATTTCAATTCCTATTTACAAAATAATAATAAAAAAATTAAGATATCAAACAATTCTCAACAAATGTATTGAGCTGGACTTGCAAATTTTTCTGGGCAAAGTCACTTTTTCCAGAATGACTAGCAATAAAGAGTTGTTTATATAGCTAACTGATTTTTTTTTTCTTTTCCTTTACTGATGTTGTATTGACATTAAAGCTTTGACTTATAAAATAAACACTTGCAATTTACAAACTTAAGTATCTGAGTCTCTAGACACAAGTGAAAGGCTACATATTATGTAAATTCTCCATAAATTCTTCAGCAAGTATTATGTGCTATTATGTCACCCACATATATGACATATTCTTTCCATCATGTGTGTCTGAAAAGGAAGTTTTTTAAAACATGATTGAAGGGACCATTGAGGTCAGCACTGGGTTACATGATGTTTGTGTCACTACAGCTTTAGATATTTCAATGCATATTGAATCAATATTCCCGCAATGAAAATGTGTAACCTATATTTTCTTGGCTGTTATAGTAAAATGCTTCTCAATAAACTTGTTTTCACAAGAAGTTTGCCCATTCATATGTCCCAGAGCTGTTGTAATCTTCATTGCTAATGCTGATCTAAGAGCATGGACATTATTCTATTTCTTGACACATTTAAAGTTCTCTAATGAATAAAGCAAACAGCTTATGGCTGCTTGGACTGTCACTCGATTGCCCCGGAGGGCTTTAATGTCTTTAAAATAGGCCTCCTAGTTTGTATTTAACTACCTTGTCCACAGAGGTCTGAGGGGTAGAGCAGATCAAAGATGTGCTGGAAACATAAAAAGCAGCTGTCCTTCATTTACCTTTAATTAGCTACATCTGACCAGATTCTTTATGGCCTCTTTGTCACACATTCAACAGTCTAGAAGCCTTCTGACTTGTCCTTAAGGACTGTACCATTACAAGAGCTTCAACAAAAAGCAAATTTAAAATATTAAATACAGGACTTAGAAAAAATCTTTGGTCTCACTATGGAAATACTATCTGAGGCAATATTCTTTTGGATTTATCTGCAAAAGCTACGAATTGCTCAGTATTTGAAGAGTCAAAATGGAACGGTTCCTGAGCTTAGATTTAGTTATTTATGGTTCTTTTGTGTACTACTCAACATTACAATGAGTAAATATCACACAACAAGGAATGCTAAAGAAGACTGAAAGGTTAGCAAGCACCTCTTCAGCTAGCACAGCATGCTGCAATTCCAGGAGCTGTGGCACTCTTTGTAAAGAAAGTCACATACCTGCCCTCCCAGTACCCTTTTTTATGTAGATCCCATTACTTAGAGACCTCTCTACTTAGCACAGAATGCACAAAATCCAGTAGGATTTTGACTAAGGAGAAAGATCTGTCATTGCCCCATAGTCAGAGCAGCGCTAAATGCTTGTATCATGAAATCAAGGCCCTTACGGAATAAAAAAGCTAGAGTGTATGCTAAATAACTCAAGTTATTGGTACCTGATCACAAAGGGCATTATATAAAGCCACTGAGGTGGATGGAGAGCACCTCTTCAAATTCTCTGGATTTTGAGTTAGGTCCTTTCACAAAGGATACATATACAAAGTAGAAAGGTTTCAGAAACTGATTCTGTAGTCTAATCTATCCCTTGATCTCTCTGTGTATGTAATAGCAACTGGTAACCTTCATTTTTTTTCCAAAATGTCAACGTTTTAGTCTTCCCTGAGAACTTTTTAATTAATCACATCTCCAAACAAGTTAGCGTGCCTTCAAAGACAGTCGTGGTAAGGTACATAAACAGTCGAGTAGCTAGCAAGCAGGTGTGCCTAGAAGCCAAACTTTATTCTTCAAGAAAAGTCTATACTGTGAGCAGCATGCAGAAGTAACTTTCTCCCAAACTATGAACCTTGAGGGATTATTGTTATACCTCAACTTTACTCTTCATAAAGTTCTTTTCTAGTATCATACAGAGTATCTGACCCAAACCGTATAGTTGAAAGTTACTTATTCATCACTTATTTCAAGAGGCATGCATCTTTCATCTTTCATTTAAGAGATTTGATTTAAAACAGGAGTCAAATCTACTTCCATATATAACTAAAGGAGAAACACGCATAAACAAAATAAAATTAAGGGGATTTTAAAACCAATTTAACATGCTTACTTTTGTCGCATACTTCCTAAGGTTAAGAATAATTGAATAGTTACTAATGAGATATGGATTTTTTCCACCTTTTGTACCATCAGTAGAAACACACATTGAAGTATCTAGATGTATGAATAATGAAATGACAGTACCAGTTCCAGCTCAGGTAAAGAAAGCAAATAGGAATAGATATAGTAATGCCGAATGTGCAACATAGGTAATGGTAATTTTCTATGCATTACTCCATGTTACACTGAAAATATGCCATCTTTGGCTGGGACACTCCTGGGGCCCTAAAACTAGAACTCTGTACAGAAAGTATTAAAAAGGTCAAAGGAAAGCTTGCTCAAAGACAAACCTAACAGCAGGAATGGAAATGTTCCTAAAAGATTACCATTACAAAGCATTTATATAATGTAGAGTAAAACCTTATTTTTCTTCTGAATCAATGAACATAAATCATTCTTCTGGGTCAAAATAACTAAATAGTTAAATAAAAACACATAAAAATGTTGTCAAAAATATATATGCAAGACATGGAACAACTAGTGTTTGAGACCATTAAAGCTGCCTGCTCTGGAATAGCTGCTGAACTAACAATGCTATGAAAAAACAGAACTGCAAAAAATGTATTGTGAAGTCTCTTACTCTGGGATGAACCATCCAGTCACAAAGTGACCAGCTATCCTATGGGTGAGCTTTCCCTCATTTTCCTCACTAAATTTCAACGGCTTCAATTTCATGCTTGTATAAGCAGAAACATTTCAGAAATAAAAAAAAGGGTAATTCCTATTTGCATCTTTTGCTCACAATCTATGAGTAATATTTTATACAAAATATACCCAAAAATAAAGTGTATATGCTGTAAAACACTACTTATGACTATGAATTTATGTTTCAAATCAGTGCTGTTTCTCCACATGTAGTACATGGAAATACATAAAACTTGGCAAAAAATAATAGCTAATTTGCTATCAGGGGAAAGCTCAGTGTTGGATGGTTATTCCCTGGAGAGTGAGACAACTGATCACAAATAAAATAAAAAATTTCAGAATTAGCTTATAATGATATGTAGGTTTGAACAATTGCTGTACCTTAGCATGTCAAACTGTGTCCATTTTAGCTTTGCAAAGTGGCTTTCTAGCACTGTCTTTGCTAATCTGTATTTGAATGACTTTTATGAAAAAGTTGTGGTTCCCATCAAGATAGCTGGAACAGTTTTTTTCCAACCTCTCCACTAGTTGCTGCAATGTAAACTAAACAGTCCTTGCTTCTTCCATTGGCTGTGAAATAACTCCATGGCTGACAAGACTTTATACATTTTTTATGAAAACCTAAACTATCTTTAGTTCCCTGCCTTGTGAAAATATATTTATAATACAATCCAAAAATATAGGTAAACTACCATTGCACAAATGGCATAAGTCCACTCCAGACGGTCACTGAAAAATTTTCTTAAGACAGGCTCTTTTCACTGGTTCACAATAAATACTACTTAAAGGCATACTTAAGACAATGCCTTTTTCCCATTCCAATTGCTATATTTTAGACTCAAATTACATTTTCTTCATTCCTCTTAATCTTTAATATCAAAGATTAAATTGAATGGGATTTTTCCACTTCACTGGGAAAAACAGTGACAAAAATATTAAGTATAACTGTACCAAAACCAATTTCACAACAGAAAATCTTCATCTTTTACATAGCCAAAATTAGCTATTTCACAAATGTGGCTCCTTGTAGTAAATATTTCACTTAATTAAAAAAATCCCAAATGTTAAAGCTGTAGATGTTTAGATTTTCATTCAGTGTTTGAATATTCCTGAGATTTTCAAATACACAGTTTGTTGGTTTTTTTTGCATGAACCAGTAGTTATAATATTATGCAATGACAAAAGAATACATTACTGTTAAAATTAGGTTGATCTACTGCCATTTTAAGATCGGGTTTTCATTAAAAATTTTGTACTGATCATTTGCAGGCAGTGCTCATCAATTTCATAGTACTTTACACAGGTAACTAAAAATTGAGTAATTTTGCAATACAAAAAAACCCCCTCATCTTTGATTTGTTGCTGTCCAAAATTTCCACTGAAGCTTGGTAAACATTTTTTTTCTACTACAGAGACAGGACCGAATTCCAAATGATGTCTCAAGAAGAATACATTCAACCTTTGTGTATCAAAGCAAACTAGTATTGCAGCAGGCATAGTTCTGCAGAGATCTAAAACGATATGCATCTTTCTTTTTCTTCTCCATTATGCCACCAATATTAAGGACACTTACTATAGGATTACAATACCAATATTAATCCCAATTTCAGCTGGGAAAGAGTTACTTTTCTTTCTAGTGATTGCTGTGATAGGAATATCAAGAACTATTGGTTTGGTTGTTGCTAGGCAATGTTTATACTTTTCAAAGACTTTTCAGCTTCCCATAGAAGCTGAGAAGCATAGACAGAACAACAGAATGGCCAATGGAATATTCTGTACCATAGACACCATGCTCAGTATATAGAAGAGGGTTGGCTGGGGGGAAGGAATCTGCGATCACTGCTCAGGAAGGTACCAGTTCACTGGGTGGTGAGAGTGACTTGTGTAATAATAATAATAATAATAATAATAATAATAATAATAATTATTATTATTATTATTATTATTGCTGCTGCTGTTGTTATTATTGCTATTTTCGTTTTCTTTTATTGTTCTAGTAAACATTCTTTATCTCAGCTCATGAGTTTTTTTTTCCTTTCCTTTCCTTTCCTTTCCTTTCCTTTCCTTTCCTTTCCTTTCCTTTCCTTTCCTTTCCTTTCCTTTCCTTTCCTTTCCTTTCCTTTCCTTTCCTTTCCTTTCCTTTCCTTTCCTTTCCTTTCCCCTTCTTTTCTCCCTCTTCTCCCTGCCTGTCTCAGGGCAAGGGGCAGAACTGCGCGAGCAGCTGTGTGGTCCTAGCTGCTGACTGGGGTTAAACCACGACACAAGATGAGGCCTAAAACAAGTGCTTTTTATAAAAAAATATTCAGGACCCAACTCCCTGCTTATTAAAATGGAAGCAGCTCCCTAGCATTTCAGGGAAGTCTGCTAATGTATACCAGTAAGGAACTAGATTCTTGGTGTCAAGGCTGCTAAAACACGACTGATTATCAAGTATCTGTGGATAGAATAAAAAAAGATAAAGTATTTTCTTGAACGTGTATACACAACACTGTCAAATATTCTAGGGTCTTCTACTGCATGCGTTTTCTGTTGAATTCTATGTTGTGGCAACAGGTGATGACAGCAGCACTATTTTGTGTTATTTTAGCAGTCACTGGTCTTCCCAGTATTTTTCACCACTCCCATTTGCTGGCAGTATATCATGGCAAAGTTTCAAGAGAATTCTACTATGTAGCTGTGTGTTAACTGGGAAATGTCAACATGCAAAGCCATGTCTAGAATTAACCTGTCTTTAACTTTTTCAGGCACCCACACCCTCTCTTCTTTCCAAAACTTAATTACATCAGCAGCTTGCCAGCATTAAAGAAACCAAAACAAACAAAACACCAAAGAAGAAAAAGAAGGGGAAAAGGTGTAGCTGTATTTAACACAAAGATAGAGCAATAATCCTCCAACAGAGGCACAGAGACTGGTACTACTGAACTTGCCAAGAGACAAATGTCTTAAAATCATAAATACCACTGGTTAAGAAGGAATAATTTTCCACTGGAAGTATGAGGACTTACCACCACCAACTGTATTGATAGATATTTTCAACTTCTTCTTTTGAGAAAATACCTGATTTTTTTTGGTCAGGTAGCAAATGCCCTTGTTCTGGTATGCTGAAAGTAATTATGAATTCCTAAGGATCCTTTCTCACAGAAGACGCATTTCCTCCACTAAGTTTTATAAAATGAGATTTTTTTTCAGAACAAAATGAATTCACAAAACAAGTGAGGATTCTATAATCCCCTTGTTTATTTCTTTAATGCAAGCTCTAATCGCTGGCAGGTGGTCAGTAACATGTCAAGTAAAAAAGGATAACTGTAAGTCTCAATAAAGCTATGGTATTTTCAGAGGGACTTCATCACCTGTAGAGAATGCCTTTGTCATGGTGTAGTGGGCCACACTACTGTTGATGCTAATATGAAAGCTCTATATCCCTTAGTCATGTCCATCCTTTTCCTGCAAAAATATGTGTATCGGAGCCAGGTTATGTAATGCAATCAGTATCTGAAAAGCATTCTACAGATCCAAGTTTCTGGCATCTAAACAGTGGGTATCTTGAAACCTGCACTGCAAAGTCAATCCTTCATTGTCCAAATCTCTCCATATCATCTTGAGCTAGACAATACAATCCATCCTCTTCATATAATCACTAAAAAAACCCCAGGAAAATTAGAGTTTCTGTATGCTGGCAAGTCCAAGTATTGTCCTCTTCTCAAGCTGTGAAAGTTAGGAACAGGTAAACCTGCAAAATCCACCCTGTGAGGATCAGAACTAGCTTGAGTGTTTGCAGGAGGCAAATGATGACATATGCTGCTTCTACACTATGGCATCAAAGAAGCAAAAATTTCCTGTGAAGTTCCTAAAGACACAGCATTTGTATTTTACACTATTATTAGAGGACTGTGACTAAAAGACTCAACTAATCCAATTAATTCCTTTTTGCTAAGTTGTTATGTCTATATTTGCAATTAATGAAGCACAACAGAAACAAGTGACAAGATTAAGCTATTAGTGCTGAGGCCCCAAAACACCTACATTACATACACTCTTAAAACTAGCTTTTGTCTTATCCTCTGGTTTGGTTTGGACCCCTTTTCCTTGCTAGGGTTTGGAGAGTGCTTGGTGAACTGACAGCAGAGCAGACAGTTTTGGTTCACTGAAAACGTAAGGAAAAGGCGGTTTTTGTGAAACAAAGAAAAATATATTTATTTATTTTCCCAAACTGCCAGCGAACATACCCTGCTCTGCTTTAGCGCTAATTCTCTGATCAGTTTTGATGTGATATCAAAGAAGAAGAAGCAGCAATCTGGCTTCTCAGCTACTGTGCAGTGCATCTACCGGTGTTACATCACACCACTGGCAGTAGGACAGCACTGTGGATTCAGGATGGACTGCTGTGGGATATTAATGTCTGAACAGAGCCTAGTTCCATAACGTAGCAGAGTTATGCTGTGTCACGAAGCCACTGTTTTCTTCTAGTTCTGAAATTTCCTCAGAGTTCCTTGTTTTCACAGTTACCTGCACCTTCTGGCACTCAACCACATAAGGCGTTGGCAGTATCTAGATTTGGAAGTCCAAAGCTTGGCCACCCTTTACATGGAATGGGGGGAGGAAAAGCTAATTTACCTCAGTAAGAGGCTGTAATAGGAGGAAGGCATAGGAAAACTCTGGGACTGGAAGAAAGAAAATGGAATTCAGTAATGTCAGGTAGTGTTTGCATATGAAATTACACAGGAGGTCTTATGCAGAAACCAATGGTTCAGATTTGGTCAAAAGCCACATATAAAGCTGAATATAGTGAACTGGGGCAAACACCAACACTTAGGCTGAAGAGAGACTCCCAGCGTCCACTTCACATTCAGCTATGTGGAAACTGGGAGCTTCCTACTGATGAATACAGCGTCAGGGCAGCAGCCTTAGAAAACACCTTAACTCAGACACTTGTTCATTGCCTGCCCTTCAGCACAGATGTGAACATCAAAAATGCAGTCTGTAACATTCTTACTGCAACTACTGATGACAACTAGTAGCAATATAAATTTTAAGTTGTTACGCTGTTTTCTTGAACATGTGCTTTTTTACATCACTACACCAGTTATTTATTATGCATGAAATCATAGCATAATTTAGTTTAGAAGGGACCTCCAGAGGTCATTTAATCCAACATTAGAAAATCCTGGTCCACTTCACCCACTTCGGCGCTATCCACAAACTTGCTGGGAATGGCCTCTATCCCATCATCCAGTTTGAACACCACTGCTCCCAGTACTGATCCCCAAGCAACACCACTGGTTACTGGTTGCCAGCTGGACTTTGCATCACTGATCACAACTCCTCAAGACCAGCAGTCCAGCCAATTTTCCACCTACCTTAGCGACCACTTATCTGGCTCATATCTCACAGGAGACTGTATTAAACACCTTACTAAAGTTGAGTCCACTGTCCTCCCCTTCTCTACAGAGCAAGGCATTTCATTATAGGATAATTAATTAATGTATGATTAAGTAATGTAAAAACTGTGAGACCAAAGACTTAGACAAGAGTTAAGTAAATTACTTTGAGAACAGCCATAATCCTGTTATTAGTGGGAATAGTCTTACTCTTACTTGCTTACATAAAATCAGGCCTTTAATATGTTTGCTACTATTCTTATTTTATATGTGATTTTGGTTCTAAAACTTGGATATTATTTAAAGTACTCTTTAAAATGAACCGAAGAGTCATTTAGTGAAATGTAATTAATGTAATTTTGGGATACATAGGCTCTTTTATCAACCTCAGTGTCAGAACTCACTTTAAAAAAATGCTTTTAACAGCCCCACTATAACAGAGCAAATCTTACATTTTAATTAGGGCAAACACACAATTAAAACTATGAGATCCTTTTGGTTTTAGTTCCAAAGGTCCTCTTTTCAGTGTATGCAATCTATGTTCAGCATTCTTCAGCCTCCATTTTTGTCTGTATCTGGCATGACAGATCCAGTTAAAGAGAAACATCAAGTTAAAAAACGCATGAAAATACTGAGAGACTTCAAAAACCTGGAAATGCTAGTTGGAAACCTTGGCATTAGCAGCCACAAAGAACCCTCAGTTTCTAATATCTAATTGTTTTGATATTCCTTATATTACACACTTGCAACTTAATGCTGCAGATACTGTAAGTGACAACATATTTAATTTGTAGGTTACACGTCCCCATCTTGGATAGCCTATCAGTATAAAATTAGTCTGTTCATTCAGAGTTAATTCTGAGAATTCATTCTTGCAGAAAGCATAAAAGTCCTTTAGAAGAAGACCACCTCCAGGAGCTCTGCACTCTGGAACCATTGCAGTAGGAAAGCATGTGAGAAAGCAGTCCTGCACTACTGAGTTGCAGGACAGCACTGAAACTTGATACTTAGACTGGAGAGGAGATCATCTGTAGCGAATTACCATCACTTTTATGGTATATGCATAGGTACATGAATAAACACTGTGTATATGTTGCAGGGTCATTAATTCATAAATGGTTAGATCGCGACTTTTATTTGGTTTCCTACCATGAGACCCCATGAAGAAAACACCATTGTTCTCTTCAAAAATAATGGCTGGTGCCTCTGCACCTGACTATTTATAATCATTGCACAAGCCTATACTGGAAAGTACGCCATTTCTGACTAAAAATGTAGGGAAAAAATAGGGTTTTTTTGTAAAATGGAAAACTGTTCCGAGGAAAGTGACACAGCTTTTTGAACTACTACAGTTTGTTTTAAACAGCAGCATTAATGCACTTAGTTTGGTATTAAAGTATTGCTTTTTAGAAAAACAAATAAGCCTTAAAAATAACATAAATTTTGAAGGAGAAAAGAAATTTAAAGTAGGAGGAACAGCAACCTTCTTCTAACTTAAGTACAGTGTGTTTTCCAATGTCCAACATTCTCAAGGGCTATCACAACTACATAGATCTGTTTTTCCTCTCTTGCAAACTAAACCATCAGGACATTTTCTCATTAAATAGTTTTCAAATACAGATTTGCTGTGGACATCATCATGTTTCAGAACCAAAGTCCATCTGATAAGATTTGCATCTCTGTAGATCAACGTTGAATCTGTGCTATGTAACAGGCATGTGTGGACAACATAAACATTAATCAAAACAGTACTCCTGCGTGAACATCAGATGAAGTCACACCAGCAGATATCCAAGGAATCTGGCAATGCATATGTTATACAATGGCAACAAAAAGGGTAAAAAGTAATGATAGTCTAATCCATGATGACTGCAGAATTCAGATGGCTACAGCTATAGTCAAACTTTGCACACATGGCACCGCCACTGCACTATAACTGCTTATTCTTTTCGCTTTCTTTACATCTTAATTTATCACTGCCATCTACCTGTTGTCTCTTGCCATTCTGGTGAACAATAAATCAGACTGTATCTGTCTATGCACAGCCTAGCAGTAGGAACCATAATAACTCACAGAAGCCTTGATTTACTAATGCTGTTACTTCTAAATAAACAGTATTTTCCAGTTTACATATTATGACTTACTGTTTTAACTTAAATCATATTTGTTTTCAATTGAAGGTACTTTTTTTTTTCCTCAAATGCATTAGAAAATACATTGCATATTCTCCAAAAGCACAAATAAATATTTAAGACGTTCATACTCTTGTTATTGCCTGAAGATCTCATGCGACACTGTCATTTATTAGCCTGCTCTGGGCCATGACATTTCCACACATTTTACTTATACTGGCACTCAGCCAGCATGGACTGTTCAACTCTAGAAAGCCCAAATGTTTTTGTATTTTTTGAAACTAGCATGACAACCATTCTGAAGAGTAGCTCTCTCACCTGGTACGTTAAAATGTAAAACCATGAACATTGATGCTGTTCTCTCTCTATTTAGTGCTGAAAATGAAACTATTTTTTCAGGTGCAACAAGACCCATGTGAAATCTCCCTAATGTGTAGACATTCTGTAGCCATATTTTTAATGGAACAGATCCATTAAACTTATCTAGAAATGTAAAAAATAAATGCATGAAGAACGGGCTTTTTCAGTTGAGCCCTGCGTATATCACTGGACAAAAATCGTAGCTCTGACAAATGCTGGGTAGCACTCATCTCTCAACTTCAGAAACTGAGAAGTAACACAGTAAGAGAGGCTCTTTGTGCAGACAGAATCACAATACTTTCCTCCAACATATGAATGCATCAAAATTGACTCTGATGCAAACTGGGGAAATACTGAACCGGGAACAGTATCATATATCTGTAAAACTAACAAAACATTCATTGTTTACTTAGTTTTCACGTATTTATGTAAACACTATTCACTTCAATATATATTGCCCAACTAAATTCTTAGACTGTGTGGGAAAGCTGATCATGAGAATTACTTTGATTTAGCTTTGTTGAAGCTAAAACACTTCAACATTACTATGTGAAAGATTTTATTTAGTTAAGGAGTCACGACCACTGGTAATTTTAGTTTGAGAAAATCCTGACAGCTTTTTGCTACTGAGTTTTTATCTGCGTGAACTTCGCTGGTATCAGTTAGTGTTCTGCATCTTCTCCATTCACAACCTATGAATCATGACTGAGAAATCAGCCAAATCAATGGGAATCAATACTAGTAGATCCTGAATGCCACAAGTTAATCTACACGTACTTTACCAAATTGAACCACAGACATTCTTCATCTCCCATGATCCTTCATCAAATAATTTTTTTTTGCTACTGCTCATGAACCCCCTGAAAAGTGAGAGAGGGAAACTGAAGCTTTGATTTAATGAATAATTATCTCACTGGGATTTGTAAAGTAACTAAATGGTGTAAAATGATTTTCTACTGAAACCTTTTCTATCAATTCTCCACTGACTACTCCCCTAAGTTTGTCTTGCCCTGATGTTTCCTTTCTTACTGAGTCCATTAATGGCAGGTACTATCTTTAAACTATTAGTGGTACTCAGTATTATCACTTGAATAAAGTTAGTAAATCCATTTGCTGTGTTAATTGCTTACATTACTCGAGAAGCTAGGGACAAAAGAGATGAGAAGAAAGCAATCCTCATTTGGCGATCTACATCTGTGCATACTCTCAGGCACTGATCTCCTGAAAATCCGACCCAACTCCAGGTGATCAGTTTTCCTAAATACCTGGACCTTAACGTTTAGAAGCATATCCAGAAAACAAATGAATAAAAAGTTTCCAGGAAAGTGCTGTAACCTATAGGGGTGAGGAAGTAATTTGATACACTATAAAAATAATTGAAAAAAGACATATGAATAGGTACATGCACACAGATATATATAATTTAAAAATAAATTCTTTCCTATTTCCACTTTTAAATTAGATAATCAGTAATTAATTAGAGAATTAGTATTTGTCTTTTCTTCAATTAAATTAGCTAAATATTAATTAAAGTTCAGAATTACACTTTTTAATTTAGGTCACTAATTGCAGGTTCACTAAAAATGTTTCTAACTGAAGAGAATTCTTCCATCACTATTTCCATATCAAAGTGTATTACCATCAGTAAGAATCCTGACAGACAAGTATCTTAGAGAACACTTTTTTTTTTTTTAAATATAATTTCTATTTCTGAGAGGAATTTATAATAAAATGCCATTTAGGGCACAGTTCGTTATGATTACTGTAGTTGGCAAAAATGTTATTCCATAAACAAATTGCACCATTCATTGAAATAAACGATAGCCAGGCAGCAGTTGTAGAATCAGAGGCTGTTTTGCAACACCAGTTGGTGATGACTGTAGAATTTGAAAATTAAAATATTTATGGAATGAGACACAACTGAAGAATTCGTCACAGGCAATTTTCTTGGTAGGTTAGAATTGTTCTCTTTCCCGATGTCTGCCTGACTTTGCTATGCCTGCTCTCTGTGCTTTTCTCCTAGCTGTCACTTCTGTATTTGAATACACCATGTTTCTTTAACCAAGTGGCAGGTAACTCAAAGGTGGAATACAAAAACGATGTAAAAAAATCAAATTTGAGAAGGTGCAAGTGCATGTAACTCTACTGGAACCTATTCTACAACATAAAAATCTAAAAATGGGCACAATTCATAGGCATTACACGCATCCTTCAAATCTAAACTATGCAAATCATTAAAAAGAATGTTACACCCACATTACAGAACAATTTCTAGAATGGCACAGTGCACAGCTAAGGAATAAAGTGGCATCTTTGAAAACAAGTTACGTCTGACACAATGGAATCAAAAGGGGAGGATTTAAACATTTTTACAGATCAGTTATATATTTGTAAAAGTATATATGATTTACATATATATAATATGTAGTCAAAGTTATAAGTCTATTTTGACGGTCATATGTATTACTTATACTGTTCTATTTTGGCACTCAAACACAGTGAAGTTATACATTCAGAAAGTTTGAAATGCCACATGGACGTGGCACTTCTGTGTGAAAGGGAAGTCAGTAGCCTGCATAAACCTCATTAAAAATTCAGGTACAGTCAGAAGACTGGATTACAACATTATTTTTCTTCAACATAGTCAATTCTTTTACCCAAATTCACATATCCTGAACAATGAATAGCGCTGTTAGCGACAGAAAAGATGCTGTTCCTTTGCATAACCAGTGAAGTACTCTGCTTATAGTGTTGGCTAGGATTCCTTCCTTTAGCTTGTGCACATTTTAGGAAAAGGTAAAAATCAAATATACTTTTAAGTCGCATTGCCTGATCATTTTTGGGTTGATGTACAAAACCAATAATTACCCCTACTGCTTACTAAGTAAAGCTTACATACATTCAACAGTACTGAACTGTAAGAACTTTTACGGGAAACATGTGCAGTCTTGTTCATGAACAGTACAGGAGAGATGGACAAACGGGAGTCAGTACAGCAAAGGGCCCTGGAAGTTACTAGGGGACTGGAGCTTCTGATGTATATACAGAAGAAGCTGGGAGAGCTGGCACTGTTTAGCTTGGTGAAGAGAAGACTCGGGGGGATCTTATCAATATGTATAAATACCTCATGGGGCAGGAGGTTGCTCTTTTTCAGTAGTGCCCAGCTGACAGAACAAGAGGCAAGGGGGACAAACTGAAATACAGGAACTTCTGTTTCACCATAAAAGTATTCTGTAAGGGTGAGACTGGAATGGGTTGCCCAGAGAGCTTGTGGAGTTACCATCCTCGGAGATACTCAAAACCTAACTGGGCATAACCTTGAGCAATCTATTCTAGCTGACCCTGCTTTAAGCAGGAGGTTGGACCAGACAGTCTCTAGAGACATCTTCCAACCGCAGGTATTCTGAACACCTTGAACTCATTGGCCAATTTCAGTTACATTTACCAGAGGGACAGATATCTTAAATATACAGGATTCTTTTTTTCTTTTCTTTTTTTTTTTTTTTTAC
>VFFE01009207.1:5478789-5542100 GCA_008921705.1 Burhinus oedicnemus
TATATAGTATTTTTTTTTTTTTTTTTTTTTTTTTTACATCATCTTCTGGGAAGTCAAGCTAGATAGTTTTTTGGTTGAATAGTTGTATCAGCTTTTATTAAAAGTCAAACATGATTTGGAATTGTGTTTGTCAACAGCCACATAACTAGTTGCAAGTGTTATTTACTGTCTATTTATATAATCATTGCACCAAACTAGCCACAGCTCATACTGCCTTTGCCCAACTGTAAGAGCACATGGGTAAAGCTAGCAAGATTACAGGATGGTATTAGGAAGAAACTCAGGAAGCCCTGACAGAGCACCTCAAGGCATGAAGAAGAAAGGATTGAAGAATCTGTTGTTCAGCTAACTAATGCACTTTTATAAATTACTTCAAATGAGACTAATAAAAATAAATGTCACTTTTATGTTAATTTTTGCTACTTAAAATGAGAGAAAAATCTTGCCTGTCCAGAACAAAGGGTTTGACTCGACACCTGCTGAAGTTGACAAGAAAGCCTTCCTTTTACAGATTTCAGCATGTTCAGAATCAAGCCATCAATTCTTCCTGTGAAACATGTAGAAGAGATGACCAGACTTTAGTAGCAAAGGTATTGTTTCACATCCTATTTTGTAAAAGGAGCTGCTAAAAGCATGACTGATCTGATGTTTCTCTTGCACTGCTATAAATCACAAGCAACTTAACTGAAGTCATTAGTGTAATACGACAAAGGTAAAAATCAGGCCAAGGGTGTTGGTACATGAAGCCATATTGTACCAGACTCCCTTAAAAAGAAATTCCTACTTAACTTCTATTCTTCTTAGAAACTTATAGCACGATATGGCTCAGGAAAGTTTGCTTTGGGAAAAGCATTCACAGAGGGCAGCTAACTATTTTCAAAAATTGAGATTCTATGTTGTTAACACTGATAATTTTAAGAACTAGAGATTTCTAAAATTGCGTCTTGTAAAATAAAACATTCTTTGGTTTACAAGTTCACAAAAATGTGTCTGACAACCACTAACATCTATTTATGTACACCCCGAGAAAGCAGAGCTATTTTTTTCAAATACATATTTAAAAAAATCCCTGCCAAAAAAAGACCTCAGTTTGTCTAGTTTATTTTTAAATGGCTGAGTTTAGTCATAAACACCCCAAAATACAAGTTTTTTGTGGAAGTTACACATTCTTACCCATAAAGTTATGAATGGAGTTGCCACTCTAATTCCTAAATTAATTGTAGAAACATGCAACCTTTTTGTAAGTACATTTTGTTTGCAATCTCTCTCAGTTAAGAACTCAGTAACTTTTTTGTTTAACATTGTCTAATATCTACACAATTGCTTAAAATCATGTATGCAAGCTTTCTTATTTAACTGTTTTACAGTTAAACTGTATAGAAGTGCTTCTTATGCAGTACAGCCAGAGGATGTACTACATTGATGTATGCTTACAAGAAACAGGAGAAATTATTATAATGGGCATGTAGTTGACTATGTAGTAAAACGTATTTGATCTTTACTGACTGAGAAGAAAGAGAAAAGTGATGGAACTTAGTGAGGAACTCTTTCTTTAAAGTGAAATATTCATTCATACTCCATGTTGTAATAGGAAAACAAATAACAGTTATATACAAAATATATATGAAATGATGTCTCAGAGGTGAACCACAGCATTTTACTAGAAGTGCTGAAATAAACCAGCCTCTAATGTTGTTAGAAACCCTAAGTCAATGTACAAAGCAATCCTTTGTAATGCTCTATCATAAATTTTAAATGTGTAAGCCTTACATGGTCCTCAGCCATTAAACATAAATGGGCCAAATTCTATTCAGACTTGCACCATTTTGGGGAAGAAGGTTAGTAACCAGAGCATAAATCTTGTCAAAATTTCAGCTGGCAATGAGTACTGTAAATCATACTGAACTTTTTTCACAGGAATGACATTTTATGAGTAAGTTATTGCAAGTCTGTTTTTTCCTAAATATTCAAAATCAACCTTTCTCTAAGGTTTACGTTGAAGGTGCTTGGTAAGACATCAAATCAGTGAAGTTATTTCATTTTACTTATTTACTAGCATGTTTTATTATTAATGTGCAACATTCATTTTGTTTATTTAACTTGCCTGCTGTATACATTTAGGTATTTGTTTTAAAGACTTATTCTCAGAATGAAGCACAAGAATGATAGAAGCAAATAGTTCTACTACGTAATAAAGTCTTTTTCTTTATTAAGGATCAGGACAATTTAGTATGAACATGCAATTATACATGCTGTAAACAATATGCAAAGTGACAGGGTAACATAAAATAATCTCATCAAAACCACGTACTATTATCAAGCGTAACAAGAAATGTTTATTATAAACACTAAATGGGTCACTCTTGGGCTTTTTAATACTTTCACTTGGCTTTCAGAAATATTTAAAGTCTCTATACCTGACAAATGATCATTTTAATTAATTATATAATTATATGATGTATATATGTATGTCGCAAAGTTAGTTTTTACAGTAAACTTAATCCCGTACAGGGACATTGGCTGACAGAATTCATCTACGGAAACTTGGAGACATAACTTTACCCAGGTATAGAGCAGCAGTGAAATGAATATTAGCCAGGATCAGTTTTCAAAATACATGCAATTTTGCACGGAAATACAATTTCATAAACTTTATCTTTTGTTTTCTTTCCAGTGCTTGGGCTTCTCAAACATTTACAGAAAGTAAGAAGTAACTAAGTGCCAAAGTAAAAGACAACTGCATTATAAAATACAGTACTGAAGGTAATTTATCTCTAATTAAATCACTGTAACAAGTCATATAAACTAGGGTTAACTACACTGCACAATGTATTATTTATTTAAGAGAAAGCTTTATTAATTTAAGCTCTTTTTTTAAAGACCAATACTAAAATTAAAAGTATAATTGTTCTGCATATCTTACCTTGGGGTTGAAAACTGCTTTTTTTTCCAGTTACTTCCAGGATTTGCTTTTCCATAGCTATTTATCAGACCACAATTAAGCCACTCTGTATTAGCTCTCAATGTTAAAAACAAATTTGCTCAATGATAAGGAATTTTAGTTGTATTAACTAAGGTAACTATACTGAGAAATATTTCCTTACCATATAAAATTTTCTCATTAAAAAATCGTGCACGGCACATACTTTTCAGTTGGAAAGAACACATTCTTAGAAGTTTGTACCGAACTACTTTTTTAAAAAACACCTATGGATAATAATAAAAAAAAGGTAAAAGAGCTGTACTGTCACCTAGTGGATAAAGGTAGTAGAAGAGTACACCTAGGATTACTTTTTAAGATACCTCCAGTTTTAACAACATTAAAATATACCTCAGGTTTTATATTGATGTCCCGGAAGACACGAGTAAACATCAAGAATTGGACCTACTGCTGTCATAGGTCCTTCTGAGTACTTTAAAGACAGACCTACAGAGCCTTTGGCTCTGAATATATCTTTTAATTGATTAATTATAATTTTGGGTATTACATTCTAAATCTGAATGTAAACATTGCCTTTTTAAGAGCTTGGGATGTAGGAGAAAAGCCTCAGATTGAGAGGTAATGCTAATGTAGACAACAAAGAATAAAGCCAAAAAATGCTGTACAACCGACCTTTCTTTTGCCTTCTGCTATGAACACACTGTCTTGGTTTTGTGCTCCAGGATGTCTTTAAGAAAAATCTGACAAAGAAAGACTACACGTGTGATGTTTCTGAGACACTAGAAAGCTTCTACTCTAAAAAGTTTAAGCCACTGAATTCATTCAAAAATTCAATCTAAATATATGCATGGATTAAAACCCTCACTTGTACAGTTTCCAAATATAAATATATTTTTTCAGAGGACTTCTTAACAGAGTAGCAGGCAAATATTAAATTGAAATTTTGCCAAAACTTTTCCCTATATTAGAGCCTGTGTTTTAGGACTGAAGGAAAAGCTGTGCTTCAGGACTCTGGTGTCAAAACTTAAACCAAGACAATGCCGCCACGCTCACCAAACCTTCTTGTGCAGCAGAAACATGGTGAAGAGTTGTACCAATTGTAAACATATGATGGGACTTCCATCCACATAGGGCAAGAGAGGGCAAGAGAGGAAAAAGATTTTGGGAACGGTCATTTGTTTAGTGACTACTAGAATGGATTTTTAAAGAAGGAAAAGCAATGCCTCTTACTGAAATAATTCAAGGTATTATATTCTACTTGCATTCATTCAATAGCCATACTCTCAAGAAAATTTTCAGTTCTGTTCCAGCATTTGAAACACTGGCTGAAGCTCTTTATAACCACCTCATCCATGTCCACGGATCGATGAATTATAGAAAAATGCAGCAAGTATAGATTTCCTTTGGATGGCCATGTTTATGGAGCCTTTTTTTTTGCAGCACAGAGCAACCCATATTAGTTTTTCAACAATTATAAAATTCTGTGGGAACACGTATTACAGCATGTTACCACAAACCATTATTATCATAAGAAACAAGGAATACGCACAAGAACTTCTATGAGACGCCTTCATGGTGTTGTATTACCTGACATTAAATCATTTCACCCTTGTTTGCCTTCAGTGAAGCAAACAGATTTACTTGTTCTTAATGCTCCAGTCTGAAGACTCATTCATTCAACTAAGGTTCACATTAGGGGGAAAGAAAAAAAAAAACCCACAGATAATATCCTACCTTGTATTACACTTTTCAGAAGACTTCAAAGATGAAGTCTACAGCTTTCTAGTACCAGAAGAATTGAAAAATACCAGTAACAAGATTCTCTCTCTTTCTAGTTAATACACATACAATCGATCTTGAAATGTTCAAAAACAAATAAACAGCAAACCAACAAACCTCTGCAAATTGAAATGCTGTGGAAATGAGAAATGATTCTAAAACCATGAAATTTTGTTCAGGATTTCAACTCAACCATACCTATAGCAATTCAGTCATTTTTCGGTCTCTGTTTTGACACTGAGTATTTTAAGAAAAAGGTTTATTTCCATAGGCATTGTAACATGTTTACTAAAACAGTGTTTATCATACCTGCAGAAGAAATTATTAAACATTTGTAGGTGTCATAGGCACATGATCTATATTATGCATTTTTTCCTAGTGAAAAGTATATCTTTTTTTCTTGCCCATCCCTTATATGGTTGGCTTCCTAGTTACAAATTGCAAATACACAGCTTAAAACAGACCTGAGTAAACTTTCTGCACTGAATAAATTCTTACTAAGCTCAAGTACTGAGCACAGGTAGAGGTGAACAGTGAGTTCAGTGTGACTATCTGCAATTTAAAAACATGAGTGGCAAATAATATGACATACTACTTTGTCCTTGGTGTGTGAGACTTTATCCTCAGTCTCTTTCCTTTTGTACTAAACTCAGTGTTGAGTAGAACTGCTTGCAACACATATTCATAATTTACATTCTGTAAGCAGCCAGCAATATGTGCTTGCAGTTTGTGCTTTCAATGTTCTTACAGGTAAACACGTTTGCTAGAGTATTCAAAGCTGGAAAGCAAACATCAGAGGCCATGGATAAGTCGAAGTAATTTTAAAAAAAGGCTTCGAAAAACATTTACAGATTCCTTCCTAGAACAGAAGGAAGGTTTTCTTTCTTTCCCAGGAAACCTTTTAACCTAGATTTTATAGAATACACACTTTAAACAATATTACAATATTTGCAATATTGACGGATACTTCAAATGGACTTTACCAAACTTTAAATTATAATATGAAGGAGTGTCTCCAAGGATAGATAAATAATAAATAATTTAAATTCAAGAGCTACTTTGGGTCTAATAACTTGTTTCATCTAGTGGAACAAGATGGTTACTAGTTCACAGCTCTGCATCTTCTTTACAAGACATTTGATATGAAATTAGAACAGGACATTCCGGAAGTTACTCTAACTGTTTCCTACAGCTGGAGTATGGAGAGTTCAGCACAGACTTATTCTTTATCCTTACTGTACTTTGTGAAATACTTTAGAAAACACAGATGATGTAGGAATTTTTAAAGACTGGAAAAAGTACAACACCTGGAAATAAGCAGAAGAAAAAAAAAAGTATTTCCCTCTGACAGCAGAACTAGATCTGTTTGGTGTCAAAGTAAATAGACTGAACTATAGGGTAAATGTTAACAGAACAAATGAAAACTGTGCCTTTTGTGCTATGTTTTCCTAGATTTTATATAATACATAAAAGCAGAATATCTGCAACCTTTATTTCTTTGCACAGACCTTACAAGGAGATGCACACTGTGAGGACATGTCAATTTGAGGTAACATTATTTTTTTTTTGCCTGAACACATGATGGCGGTTCAACCAAGCTCAAAACACGTATGCCTTAATCATCCACGTTAAGGCTGAGGACAGTGCAAAAGCTGTGGAACTACTTTATAAAGTGGCTGAAGCAATGGAGAAGGTTACGTAAAAATTGCCTTTGGAAGGCAGAGAAATTTGGTTAGTGGGCTTTTGCATTGCTGGTCCTCTACTTCCCTGACTTTCTCATTAAGGTAGGGTGGTTGTGGCAGGGCTGGACACATTACTGATATCCGAACATAAAAATGGATGCTCCCATCCCCCAAGCTTCATGGGACCATAATCTCACCTCTTGTGCACCTCTTTCCTCTCATACCTGACTAAAAAGGCTCATGGTTGAAAATAACGTGAGGCAAGAGTTTCCTGTGAAATTTCCTGCTAGTCCTGAGTTCTGTAAGGTTGAAGGTATTGCAGTTTCTTCTTTCAACTCCTGTCTCAGCTAAAGCAGGATGTTCATAGACACAAAGGCAAAAAAAGTAAAAAATTTAAAAAAAAAAACAACTTAAAGGAATTTGAGAAAGAAATTCTAACAGAAAAACGCAGCTTTGGTCTGCGTTTCCATTTTCAGTGAAGATTGGGGATTACCCTAAAGCTTTATCGAAAGTTTTATTTACATTAAAAGAATCCCAGACTATCATAATCACTAAATGAGAATTAAAATAACAAATGGTTTCATGTACATCCATAAACAAAAGATGCGACTCGACTGAGACTCAAGAGACCTTGTTTCAATCCTCAGCCCAACCACAAGCTTCCTGTGTGACCTGTGCATGCCACTCAGTCTATCTGATGTTACAGTTCCTTGGCTTTATAATTAAGCTAGTATTTCTCTGTCTCAGAGGGATCTTATGAGGATAATATTAGTAATTATTTGCTTTTGTGTTAGTGTGGTGAAAAAGTTTAAGTAGATTCCAAACCAGAAATTGTGGAAATAAGTGTTGCAGAGTATAATATATTTTAAAATAGAAAACAGGATGTTGAAAACGGAAGGATTTATGATACAAGCAGTTTTAATATTCTCCTACCTCATCTTAAAAAAAATTTAAAAAAAAAAAAAAAAGGAAAAAAATCCCCAACAACTTGTTAACAAGCTGATAATTATATAAACCACTAACACAGAGACCAGGGAAGCTGTAAATGCAAAATTACATTTTTCAGCTAGGTTAATTCCAGAATTAACCTATACTAACTTTAACAATGAACTGTGACACTTACTCAAATGCACTTGCCCTTTGTAAGTCCTTTTTCTAACATACAATGTGATCAAAGACTAGTGTTAATAGCTTTAAAACAGAATCAGCAATCTAGTAAATGGCAGATGTCCACAAGGCTTTCTACTCTTTCCTAAAAGGAGTTGCAACCTGGGAAATGGAAGTGTCATCACTTTAGGAGATGACAGGCATGACTACCAAGCAAATGCAATTAAGAATGAAGCAAACTTTTCTATGGTCTGTTTCCGTATGGACATAACTTCCTATGAATTAAAAGACCGTGACAAAGTTATTTAACTGCATTTAAATACAAAGAAACAGTTGTGATTTCTGCAATTTCCCACCACTGTTAATGCCTAAGTTTTAATATCATCATTAGAAGAACAAAAAAGCACAAGGGCTAAAATTCAAAGGTATACAATTAATACAAGTGTTCATAAGAAATCACTAAGAATACTCTGGGAAAGCAAAGGCAGGAATCAATCAATAACAGTTTGCTGTCTAGATATAGCAAACAGACAGCTTATCTACAAATACATTTAACACTTCATATCGTTGTAACAGGTCAGTGAAAAAGGGCTCCACTTCAGCAATCTGACTACATACCTAGCTTGCAGTCAGGGTATCACAGACTGGGCACAGCTTCTGCTATGATAGATGTTCTTAGCATTACCGTTGACACAGGCTGACTTGGCCAGTCAAGCTTTTAATATTTCATGTGTCTCTCTTCATGTTTCATTACATAACAGCTTCTTTTGTGCATCTCACCTCTGATAGCACTGTCATTATAGAAACTTATTTCTTCAGTAATAGAAAACCATGTGGTCCTCCTGAGTCAAAGGTCAAATGCAGTCAATTTATTGCAAAAAAACCCAACAACCCACCGAAAAATGTCAGCTGCAAGTTACTACTTCACTCCAAGGAGTTTCATATTTTCCTTGTCTTCTGAAACAACCCACAAGTGATAATGAAATGCTTAAAGCAATAAGAGAGAGAATCAGGTTTCATCTACCTGGACTGTCTGGCAGCATACTGTGTAACAATAAACGAGTGTTCTTAAGTCACAGCATTTCACTGGAAATGAGGCAGAACTTGTGTATTTTAACAGCTTTTTACAACTAGTAACCACTAGCAAATTTATTTTACTTTCTCAGGGAAGACCAGTGAACGTCCCTAATTTAAACTAAAGGGCCATTCAGCCTCGAAGACAAAAAGCACTTCTGCTTAGCACCTGAGTAATACATGGAATATGTACAGGTGAATCAAGAGGACTGGAATCAAAGATAGTTTGTCTTTGGCTGGTCTGAAAGGTCTGACTCATTTCCAGTTCTGTGATCATTTATTATCCAGAAAAGAAAGGCTAGCTTTTTGCGCTGCAAACACAGTGGTGGTCTGCAGCTCATGATGAATAGATTTACCAGGTCTGCTCTGAATTGCATGACATAGAGTTTTCCAACAGGGTCTGACACATATACACCTGATGTATGTTTAAACTTCCTAGCACAGAAAGGCCTGAATAGCTACCTGCATGTACTTTTTCTTAAAGTTATTATATACAAAAGACATTCTTAGGTGGTATATTATTTAAAACAACATTACAATACCCAAATATTTTTCATCTGTAATTTCATGTCAGATGATAAAGACTTATTTCCCTGCTGGCATTCTGACTTCAGTACAGCAGAGCAGTTTGTTTTGGTCCTAAAATATCACCTTCCATATTTTCAAGTTCCATGTTATACAAAGTTTGTACAAGACTGGATTTACATTTGTGGAATAACAGAAAAGTAAAAGGTAGCAATGATGTTTTTTACACTCAAATCAGGGCAACTACTGAAGCCTTTATCTGCACTGCCTTGTGATAAATAGCAGAAACTCCAGACAATTATTCCTGAACTTGGGAGTTATATGCCAAATTAAGCTTTTAAAAAGTCACAAAGTCCTAATTAAAATCAAAGTATTCACTGGAGGAATATCACAAACCCAAGATAATTCAGTGGCAACACTTAACAGTTGTCAATTTGATAGACACACTGTTCTTTGCAGTTTACTTGTGTTTGCAGATAAAAACTAATTTTACTACTGCACTGGAAGCCGACACCTCTTTTTAGTTTTTAAAAGCCTGTATTTTGAGTAGTTTTAAGTGTTAGCACACTGTCAAAAACCTACTAAAACCGATATTAAAATATTATCATTAATCCATTGTTTAGAATTAGCAATTAGAAAAAGCTAACCAACATTGATAAGCACTCTTTGATCTGTAAGAGAAAGGATCAAAACACTATGCAACTATGTTAGAATACATAAAACCACAATAATACAAAAGGGAACATCATTTTAAGTGCTTCTTCACAAAGTGTATTCTCTCTGAAATTCAATTTAAATGTGTAGAATTAACTAACTTTTTATATAACGTGTTTTAGTTGATTAGCCTGATGATTACTCCGAGTCCTGCACACACAACAAATCTGAATCTGTTAAAAAGACAAAAGAAAGAATAACAAAATGCCTTTTCATTTAGTTTCTAATAAAGCAATGCTGGTGAATTCTATGCAGAATTAAGCAAAATATTTATTACTTTCTAAGACATCTTAGAAGCCTTGTAAGCATTGTCTATAACATCCAATATACAAATGAAGCATTCATAAATGCTGAGATAAGGTGTTTTTTAAAATAAGTTAAATCACTAGTGACTATCTGAGCTTTACTCTATAAAGTCTTTCAACAAAGATCTGCACTTAAATATTCTTACAGTTGTACTGAAGTTTATTTGCCCCAACTCTCACAGAATTGTCATTTCAACATTTTGTTGGGCACAGAAAATGCCCTCCACTCTGCTTTTTAAAGCTTAGTTTCCTTTACTTAGTCCTCCCTTTTTACACCCTCAGTTCACGTATCTACGATTCTTCCAATTACTTTAACTTCCTTCTTACAAGGAAGAGGATGTCTTTGGTCTTAGTAGAAAAGAGTGTGTTGTCACTCTCTTAATACTGCTATCTACATTCACTTGCTACAGCAGCAAGAGAGAAAACAAAAATTACAGCACCCTAAGGGTATTGAGAGGCTATACAGTGCATCAGGATCACACCTTTAAGGATTTGGATTCAGAAGACAGAAGGGGGGAATATTACCTAGTTAAAAGGGCTTCACCTTTACTGTAAGAACATGAAAATCACTGGAACATGACCGGAAAAGATTCTGAATCAATTTTCTTCAGAATTAAAATCAGGTGTATGGAGCAGTTATAATTTAGCTAAATTCTTTCACATAGTTCGCAATTAGCGAGAACAACTCTTGGAACTGGTTAAGTCTGGGTGGCCTAAAGCCTGAATGGGACACATACAGAACTGTCACTTTCATACTGTATCTGTGGAAAATCCAAGAATTACAATATCAGACATTTTAAATATAGGAGTTTATACAATGAACATCAGACAGAAATTGTTACTCAAACTAACAGACCAAGGAAATTCTCATCTCATAGATATAAGACATAATGAAATGAGACAGTTGCAGAGCCTTGGCATTTTCCAAGACTTTTCACAAGTCAAACTCAGTCTGAGGGTGAAAAGACTCGGATGAAGATCACACTTCCCTTGTATCTCTGAAGAGGCCCACGAGCCAAGACTACCTGATCCATTCGGGTGCTATTAACTTCCCTAACTTTATTTTTCTTAAGGTCTGGTGAAAAACAAACAATGTATAAAATATTCTGTCTATATGAAGAATAAGAAGAGAATTTGAGCCTATTGTGTTCGGATTCACTGATACACTGCCCTGTCTGAAACCCAGATACACACAGGTCTTTTTGTTATTTACTTTTTAGCATTATTTGTTAGATTATCTCCAGAATTGGGTGGATTACAACCACATAATTTCCTTGACTATATCTCAATCCATATACTTCAATGATCCAGGACAGGCAGAACAGTTTTAGATTCTAGTTTTTGCTGGCACAATTAATGAAGGGGAAGATGTTTTTAAGAAGTATCTCCCTTCTTCTCCTATTCAATTCTCTGTCAGGACAAGTACACTGAGATTACACATACATAGATCCCCATATTTTGAGACAAAGAAGATGAAAGCAGACTAACAAACTGATCTTATAAATGAGACAAATCAATTCATTAAATAGTGGCACCATCTTTCCACTTCTTCCACTTCCAATCATTAGGGGTAGACATCTTCAGATCTTTTTTTTTTTTTCAGATTTTTTTCTTTTAACGAAATTCAACAGAAATAGTCTTCCAAACAGAAGACAGGTCTATTCAAATTACATGCCAACAGTTATTTTGGTTTTCAGTATAAAACTGCAGGAAAACTAAGTTCTATAACATTTGCCCAGAAGGTCAATGCCAGAATCCTTTTTCTAAATATTGCTTAAAATTCTGGGAATTTTCAGTTCAAGTGAATATTTTTAAAGGAAAAATTAATCCAAGAAATTCATATTTATAAAATAATCAAAGAGCATCCATGTGCTGATGATCAGAAGAGAAGATAAATACAGAAATTTTTTCCAGGGGGAAGAAAAAAGAGAGACTGTATGAAGTCCCAGATTGGTCATACATTTTGGTACTGGTCAATAAACTAGACCACCATATATAAACAAAACATTCCATTCAACATTATGTCAACCTTTAACAAAAAGATCATCAATCAACTGCAAATGCATGTTCTATGCACCTGTAAAATCTGATGGACATTCTTCTAAGTTTTTATTTCAACACTGTGTCTGTCAGAATTACCCCCCACTATAAACTTATTATTAATGTTGGGAGAAGTTTTCGAAATGTCACCAAAATGAATTAGTATCACACTGAGCCCAAGACTTAAGATAGTCGCCATGTGCATTTATGTATTTTCCCTCCCATAATACTGACACATTTATATCTTTTCCATGTCTGCTCCAGGTCTGGCGGAACCGCACAGTACGTGTCTCATTTATTTTATTATAATATGGTAAGAAGCACAGAAATTTATTTGCACAGGGTTTGTTGAAAAATTGTTAGCAACAACGTCCACCCATAAGATGCTCCAAATTAAAACAAAGCAAACAAAAAGGTTTTTACTAATAATATGACAAAGTGAGATAAAATACCTATTTCAGTACACATTGTTTATAATGTGATGTTAGAACTTGGTTGTGTTTCATGTTCCATAGGATGGTGTTTTTGATAAAAAAGGACTCTTCATAGTGGATAAAGGTATAATAAGATCAAAAAGCTAGAAACCAAAGCTAGACAAATTAAAACTAGAAATAACATACTCCTTAACAGCAGTATTAGTTACCCTTTACAACAATTTCCTGAGTGCTTGTGGCTTCCCTATCACTAGGAGATATGCTTTAAAAAAAAATAATAGAGCTAAGTAAGGGAAGACATACAGTGCTTGTTACATCAGAGCTTTCCTAATTTGCAATCATTTAATTTATATACACTTTACTGCTTATGAACTTCATGTTTGAGAGCGAGCTATGACATGCTGCTACGTTATCACTTAGTTACCACGTGGTAAGAAGGATGCAAGCTTCAGGGTGGGAAAGGCAATGGTGTTTCAAAGAAAAGGGGCTATTTTCCATTTATAGTTCAACTTCAAACAGCATCTATAAGCACATGCATGATTTTCAGAGTCATCCTCTTGACTTCAGTCTGTCCACTACATAAATAAAGGGAGGCACAGGACTTAATGTCTAAAGATTTTACAATATTCTTCAGAAATCATACATTTTGGTATATTCATCTGTCTTCCTGAAACAAAAACCGTACTTCTCAACTTCCTCTTCGCATACACAATGTAAAAAAGGCATTTTCCAAGTGCAGCAATTAAGTGTGTCTGATTTCCTGTAATCTAGCTAGATTTTCTGTTTATGTTTTCCCTTACATCACTAATTCAATAATCTACTCTGGCACACTTTAACCACCTACAATTTCTTCAGTCCTCACTTTGTAATCTAAAAGGCTCTCATTATGAAGAAAGCAGAATCCTGAACAAATGAATGGTGACACAGGTCACAGTTCTACTAATTTTATTTAAATGTCTGTAAATGTTTTATTAAAAAGTCAGTAAGTCATTAAAGGTCATAACATGAGACCCTCATTCAGATTTCACTTGAGCAAAATTCCAGCTTCTATAGACTCAAGGACAGTTTGGCTGAAGAAAACCTTACTGGTGTTTATGATTTGTCCTGAAGTAAAGAATAGTCACTTACTGGTAGTAAGGACACAGACAACAAATGGATATATTACATAAATATTAAAAACAGAAAACAGGACTTTCACAAAGCAAGTTTTATGGCTTGTGTGGTTTAGGAATTCTTTGCTGGATCCTGGAATTGTTTCACTTGGACTAGGTGTTAGATTTCTCTCTACAGCTGTGTGAATCCTGCAGGGTTCAGTTCACAAAATGAACCCCTGCAGTTTGATTCAGAAGGTTTGGAAAGGAACCAATATTTCTTTGTTCGCTTACAGATTCAAGCATTTGGTCATCTCTTGAATTCTTAGCACCTTTACGTTAAAAGATTAATCCCCATAATCACTAATGAACAAATGCTAGGCAGCCCCAGGACTCCTTGCATATGTGTACGAGGATGTAATTCACAGAGCTCCACAGTCTTCGAGTCCCTTGAGGATCTGAGTATAAGCAGGAGGAATAGAAGAGTTTTCCTGCTCTCATTTTACTCCAGGGAAGTAAAAAACCCATAGAGCTTCCGGATCTGGAAACTAAGGTGGCAAATGCTAAACAGACCCTACATCAAGCCATTCAAAAAGGCCAGTAACAGTGAAATCACCAACCGGTAACTTGGATAACTTCACTCAAGGAGCCTAACTCTGAATTATGTTCTGAAGAGGCTGGGAATTAACAACTAAACTGAAGTCCTGTAGATTCACAGAGTTACTATTCAAAAAAAGTAAAATAAATCATTACAGCATTTCAGGATGAATCCAAGTGGTTGGCTATAACCAGAAAATTGCAGGATAGTCACAGTGCAAATGGTCACAACCTTCATAAGCACAGAGTAAGATTCTTTAAAGCATCAGATCTGAATTAAGCTACAATTAAGCTATTTGATACAAATAATTCCTGCAGCTCTTCCATGCTTCCCACTTCACTTCTCTGCTCCGGCCTGCATCCTGATTTTTCTTTTTTTAGGCGGTAAAAACCTTGCAAAATGTCTCTAGTCCATAAAGTTATAATTTCTTTTTCCTTGGCTTAGTCTACAAGCGTAGCCATCTGTGGCTATCAAACACTGCATTAAACAGAAATTTACATCTTGCATTTGTGCCTCCTTTCAGCCTCTAGCCTCTCACAGCATCAAATTAGACTGGAGGTATTAGGTTACGCTAGCAAATCATTTGTTCACCAACTCTACAGCTAAGCTATCATTTATACTAGCAGAGTTCTATATTGTATTACTCACATGCTGTGCTGGCTTCTAGCATTTCTACAAAAATGGCTGAGAAGTTCAAGTAAACGATTGAAACTCCTCACCTTGCATTGAAGGGGCTGGTGTTAGTCCAAGGGTGAATCATCTTCTGTCCTCTCCCCAGCGTGACTGAAATGCCTATACCTTTGTTGATGATTACGTACGATACTGCAGAAGAAGGGTGAATGTGAAGATTTCTGAGAAAATGTGTGTGAAAATCTTGATGAGATTGGGGAAGAAAGTTGTGAACAGCAATCAACAGGAAAGTTGAAGAAGGACATAACTACTAAAAAACCAAAATGTCTGTGGAAACATCTTCCTCCCTCTTCTTCACTAGGGAAGAAGAAATAAGGGGTTTCCAAGCTGAAGAGTTTCTAACTCTACAAAAGGTTTAAATTCAAGGGATGGGACTAATTTTAAATTTTTAACTCTCATTTCTAGTGAAAGCTTTCCACTTCAGTAGCTCATTCAACCAGTTAACCTTCAGACCAAATTATTATAATGTGATCTACGGGAGCCTGCTTTTAAAAACTACTTGTACACTGGATGTTTTGTAGAACATGGTAATAAAAACAAATCAAGACCTTTGCCTGTGAAACTAATGTTACATCTAGCATTTGGTATGAGTCAGGGGAGAGTAAGGTCTAGGTTCTGCAGTCTCATACTGGCAGAGATCAGCTTCCCTGGAAAGGAAAGGGTAAAAGGGAGGGATGGATATCTTCAAATGGAAAGAGGATGAGAAGCAAAACTTTACTGCTGAAGGACCAGAAGCCCAGGATCACCACTGAAAAAATTCACCATTTGCACTGTGAAAGTAAAATTCTTTGAATTAATCCTTTTGTCTTCTGTTTCTATTTTTCTTCATTATTTCACACTTTTGTTTAATGTGTTAGAACTGTATTAGCCTTTGTGTACTCCCAGTGTATAAAATACTGATCATCACATATCTTTTATGTCTATGTGCTTGACTGATATTTGATGTAGTTAATTTGTATCAAGGCAGCTCAAAGCCTTTGAGGCACTGAGAACAGTGATAACAATACAAAGTAAGTGTTAATTTATGAGCTGTTTTCTCTGCTTAATATAAAAGGGGGGAATGCTTTTAAATCAGTGTTCTACAAGCTGAAAATTAATCTCCTTGTATGAGATGTCTGAATGAGGTAACATACAGCCAAGAAAAACGGCATTTAAAAGCAGAATCAGTAGTTTGAACGTTTGATAAAAATCTTTAAGCTGATAGTTCATTGGAAGTAGTTTTCCTAATCAGAAAAGAATGCTGTATTAAATCACCATATTTTGACATAGTTTCTGGAAGCATATGCGTTGCAGATTCTCTACTAATTTGGAAGGCAGCAAGCCTCTATGGATAGGAAAGCACACAAAGCACATCTGGGAATGCAGAAGAAGTCCTGTGTATGCTTCCATGAAGCATGAATGCTGGCATGAAGCCAGAATTAGGATGGAGTTTAGGTGTTAGATCTAAAAAATGATTCAGCACATATGGCCACTACAACTAGTATTCTTTAAAAAGATTACATTTTATCAATTACATATACCGGTGCTGCAAATCCATAAATCTGGCCAGAATTCTGCTTCTGTTCTCTCCTGAGCATGAGAAAATGAATACAAAAAGCATGCAGAGTTGCTGTTTCTGCTCTCATATGATAGCAGGAAAAGAAAGAAAAGTGGTGGGTGAGAAAAAGAGAATATGCCTCTTAAAAGCAATTTTGTACGTGAAATGCATCTATGATTTTGCAGTAATGACATGTGGATGGTTATATTATCATGTCACCAGAAAAAGGAGCATTGTTTGGGCCCTCTAATCGAGCTTTCCATGTCGTAAACTATTTGGATTACCTTCCAGTTTGTCACTCCTCATTCTCCATTTGCATAACCTTACCATGCTATGGCTAATTCAGGTTGTTAAACCATAAGATCATAAGAATGGCTCTACTGGGCCAGATCAAAGCTCCATCTAGCCCAGTACCCAACAGCAGATGTTTGAAGGGTTTAAGAACAGAGTGAGCAGAGTGATATGCTTCCCCCCCTGCAACAGACTTCTGTAATTTACAGCTGAGGGATTCCCCACACCAGAGGCAGTTCCTTCTGTATTTCATATTCCTCAGGATTTCTTTACAAACCTAAAGAGTCCTGACTTGTTTAAATATTCCCTGCACAAATACTGCTTCACAGTGAGCCTTGCCACCACTACCAGAATCTGGCCAAGCTCAAACATATCTTTATAGAGACAGAGGGGGACTGTAACTGCATATGGTCTTCAGAATACGGTAACACAACATCTGTACAAAGAAACACAAGTTTTGTTTGTTGTTTTGTTCTCTGTTCCCTTCCAAATAATTACTAACATTGGATTTGTTTTCTTTTGATTGATACTAAGCTAATCTTTTTGTAGGACTATTATTTCTATTTGTCTCTTTTGCTAAAGGAATATAATACAAATATTTCTACTTCTGTTTAGAAATACGCCTATTATAAGCCCAAGATCTAACTACTGAGTGATAACAGACAACTGAAGGTCTGTCGTTTCATAAGCAAAGCTAGGATTTCTCCCCCTCCCTTGCCTATTAATTTACACTAACCTACATTGATTTTATCTGACATTCTATCACAAAGCCATTCAACGGACTCTGTAAACTCCATTTGCAGTTCTCTAGAGTTGGCCCTTGTTTTAATTTCCTTCTGTAACAGTATCATTCACAGACTGTCACCTCCCTATTCCTCCCTTTTTTTAAGAAGACTCACTGGTGATCTCCATTTGCTGTGAATATTGACCATTTACTCTTAGTTTCTGTTTCCTCTTATTCAGTTATTTATCCAATGCCAATAATTGTTTCCTTACTCTCTGGCAGTTTCTTAACCTTTGGAGAGGACCCTCATCAAAAGTCTCTTGAAAATCCAACTAGACTACAGTCTTTGTACACATTTCTTTTGACTCCCTCTGAACTCCCATAATTTCCCCTCGCTATGGCCATTTTGACTGCCCATATACTTACTAATTCTAGACTTGATTCTAGTTCCTGGTAATCTGCATAGCACAGATGCCAAATTCCTTCCTCTGTAGTTTCCTGGATATTTCCTTGTCCTGGTTTGAGCGACACAGGAATAATTTCTCTTCTAATGCGTGGGAAAATTGTACTGCTAGAAGACTCTAGTGTCCAAATTTGTGAAAATATTTACTTTATAACCAGCTATGGTGTGTAGGTTTCAAGGTCTCAGTGTTTTTGAGCGTGCCAGCTGCAGGGATGAGGAAGAGCAAGACCTGGGCACTTGACCCAAGCTGGCCAACAGGATTATTTCATACCATGAATGTCACGTTCAATATAAATTAGAAAGTTTGCTGAGGAGTTGGGGCTCTCCCTTGATGGTGGTGATCCAGAGAACTTCTTGCCGTGGTGCCGGACACCTGAGCCCTTCCCTTCCTCCCAAAGCCGTAGCACTCGCAGTGTCCGACATTTGCTGTCCACTGCTGGGAGCGCACAGCTTCCCACTGATATAGTTGGCTGAGTATAATCCTTGTACATTTTGTATTGGTATCAGGATCGCTATTGGTTCTTTAGTGTTATTACTATTAATAATTTAGTCTTATTCTACTAAATCTGTTTATATTTCAGCCCTTGGGTTTCCTTGTTTTCTTCCCGATTCCTCCTTCCTGGGTGTGGAGGGGTCATCGGGTGATAGAACAATTGTCTAAAGGACAATAAATTGTTGTGGGTTTCTCAAGCCATAACATTCCTGAAATAATTTTTAAAACATGTCAGGAAAAATTCATCTTACAAACCAACAGAATAGTGTTGTTCTGATTTTGGTCCCTGAACTGGCTCACCACGGAACCCTGCCGCTCCCCTCACTGTCAGTCAGGTAAGCTCTACAGCTAAAGAACAATTATCAAAGAAAGGAAAAGGAACAAGACCATCTTTTCCTGCAATAGCTAGCTGTTGGTCAGCTGAGGCCCAATACTATAAAAATTGCTTAAGTAACTTGGCTGATTTTCAGCAAAGAGCACTGGGGAATGTACAGGTGAACTGCCATGTAGCAAGTCTGTGCAATGGAGAACCTCACGCAAATAGCAAAAATACCTCAAAGTGGCATAACTGAATGCAAAATACAGTTTAGTCTAAACCTCAGTTCTACTTGCAAAACTACTTTTATGGGTTGGGATAAATGCTACTGAGGTGGACTTTTCTAACAGTCACTATTTATTCACCATACATGTAAAGGGAGTCATTAAGTTCTTTTAAGTAACTAGATAGGTGAAATCAAAGCAGCCTTCACCCCAGACACAAGCACATACAAACAAAAGTGGGTAGAGATGTTTGGTTGTGCGCGTTTGCCCACCAGTAAAAGAAACAGCAAAACCCCCAGAAAATCTCATGAAGAACGCAACAAAGTAGTGCTGAATACAAAAGGGTGTTTTGTGATCCTGGGGTTTCAGATTTAGCAGTTTCCACTGGTGCAGCTGTACAAAAAGCTGTACTAACACAAGTGAGGAGGAAAAGGAGACACAAAAGGCAATTTTTCTTCCTGCCAATAATGTATTGGAAAAATGCATGGAGAAGCTGAAGGAATGATACTGAGAAGCAACAAATAAGATACCATTATGTGGACTGTAGGACAACAGAACCGGGGGAAAAAAAACCCCAAACGTCTAACTTCTGTACAAGGCACAACCCTAGAAATGAATAGTAAAGAATATCGTGTTTGTCCATGTGCTACTAATTCTATAAAAGGAGGCGTCAACGTGGATTTCACAGAGGGAAGTTCTATCTCACAAGGCTACCTCAAATAACGCCTGTTGTCAGTCAGCAAGTAAATGAGATTAAATTGATTGATAGAGATGGCGTGCATGAAGCCCATAATGTGATAGAAGATGGGAAAATATACTGGAAGAAGTATTAGTCTTTACTTGCTCTGTTCTGGTGTGGTTTTCCTAACTATTTACTCATGGCCACTGCCAGAGGGAGCTTACTGGACATTTGCTCTGAGCCAGTGCATGCATTCCTATCTCATCCTGTTCTCACAGTATTTATTGAAGCTGAACAGTTCTGAGGCTTCCACCCCTCTGCTAGATCTGGCTAAAATTGGCAAAAGAGTGAAAAAGTTATAAAGGGAGGGAGCAAAAGGCAGCAAGAGACACACACACAGCAGGACTACATGACCCTCCTTTCTTCACATTCCTAAACAATTCCAGCAAAAGCTTCTGCTGAAGACTTGGCCACGGTTTTTATCTTGAAACATTTAGAATTTTAAAGGACACTTTTCGTTGTCTTCAAACATATTTGGATTTAATGATAAAAATCACATGGAAAGCATATTTCTCTTTTAGCAATATGTTCTGTTTCCTGTGATATATACAAAATTAAAGATCCCAAACCACACAATTACAATGTCTTCACTGATACATCAATATTTACACTTCCCTATTTTAAGTATGGAAGAGAAGATAAGTATCTTAATTAGGGTCATCAAATAGTTTGGCTCACAAGATATATTATCTTAGCTGATCTCATGAAGATTTTTGCTACAGTTTCAAATATTTTTGAAAAGCATTTATCTTGCTAAAGAACATTGCTATTAAAAAGCAAGGAATTTAACCTACTCTAAATTAAGTGTACTCTGATTTAATAGGTTAAAAATAGATACTATGGCATATGTAAACACAGACTTTTACATATAAATACTATGAAAATCTAAACTGTTCTAAGCTCTGCTGGTGACTCATATTAAAGTAAGAAGTTAAGTTTCAAAATCTAAGCACATGAAAACTTTGGAAAAATGAATTTCCAGTTCTGAGCTCTGCAGCTTGAACCTATTTCTTGTAAGAATTTATTGCTGTTTTGAATTGTAAATGGAGATTTAGAATATAAATAGTACCATCTGTAAATAATGGCATTCAAACACCTATCATAGATGAAAACAAATTCCTTTTAGCATCATGTGCGGAAAACACTTTATTTAGAGAGATCCATAACAGTATTTAGACAGAAGCGTAATCAGTGTGATGAAAGCAACTGGGTCTGGGTAAGAAGTCACAGGGAAAACCTCTGTGGCACAGGAAGTCCTTTCACTTTTCAGAACGTCATCCATCATACTGGGGAAACGGCAGGAAAGTAACCTACTACTTCTTAATAGGCTTCTGCATAGCGAGTTGCTTTGAAGCAGCAGCTGCCCACAGTAAATTTCGCTGACCCTTAGAGCCTTTCTCCAAGTTTTCCAACTGTTTTGTCTCCTGAGTTACAACTCAGTGTTAGGTCTAAGTCACCAGCACCTGACAAAACTTAGACGCTCCAACAATGTGAGAATGTAAAGCTTTCAGGGATGTTGTCTTTTCCATACAGCACCAGCAGAGAGACCTGATGCCATTACATTCACCAACAGAGAAAGTTTTCTCCCTCTGCGACAGGGACTATTTTAGAGGATGGCATTACACTATGCACATGTGCACTATTACAGAATGTAAGATAAACAAAATGTTAGATTCCTGGCACAGGAATTAGCACTCTATTGTGATACCACGTCCTATATCTGATTCATTAAATCTTAAACACGTAATAGGTTAAATTTGCTGTTTGCACCAAAGTGGTGAAATTAAATATTAACACACAATTATGGAGAACGGCAGAGTACAAGACCCTAAAAGTGTCCTACAGACATCAATTAATTAAGCCTCACAATACTTATTTATTCATGCCTTGCTAATCAAATGCACTCCTGCATTTTTTGTTCCAACATCTGTGAGCTGCATAACAGCAAATTACTTGTTCTGCTTAACTTCCTTCTTAGACCATTCCTTCTCACCAGAGTTTGTGAAACAGAAGACATTATATCATTCTCCTTCAAACAAATCCTATCATCGTCTCCTCCTGTCCTTGTTGACACCAGGTGTCACCTTTCTTCTTCCCACTCCTTATCTGTTTCCTTTGGATCGCCCTCCTCTTCTTACTTTTCCCAATGCTGCTCATATGTTCCCATCCTCTTTTGTCTTCCTCTCCCAATAGCATTCTGCTACGGGTTCTGTGGATGCCATACTACTACTATATAAGCATATACCTTTCACTGTACCACAGTCCTTCCTTCTAGAATGAATAAATCACAACAAAACAAAAAGATTGAGGATTTTTAAGAACATCCACTTCTTTTCTGTAAATTTTGAAAACCAGGATATTAGTAACTTTTCACATTTTCCTGCACCTCTGATTTCTTATTTGTTTTTCAAATGGACTACCTAGAGAATAAAAGTTTCATTTAGCTTCAACAGTGGCGAGTAATCTAGCCTGATATAAATGCTTGGCATGCTTATGTTAGTGTTGGAGTTCCAGCTACTCTATTAATGTCCAAGGTTAGGTCTTCTGTACTGCACACTGCTAGATTTGTGTTAAACACCAAAAATAGAACATTAGCATGCTAAAATACTATGGCACGATCACCACTTGTCCTTTACACTTCCACATAATAAACGGATTGTGAATGTCCTTTTAGTTCCTTATATGCATAAAACATGGCAGTGGGTCACATAATGGCAGAAAGAATATTCATTCCAAGATCGTCTGTCCCCAAATAACAAGTGGGTGGGATAGCAGAAGAATACTTGCCTTTCGTGGAAATTTGCCTGGCTGCTTAGAAAACTAATACAAAATGAGATTAAATTGCTAACAATATAGCGTAGAAACAAACCTGACCAAAAAAGAAAAAATTGTGACATGGAATCAAAATTCATTACTTCATCTGTTTGTGAGACCATGCAAGTCAATGTCCCGTATGCACCACTCCATGTAACGATTCCTGAATTAACAAATAAAGAATTGCTTCATGAGAAAATGTCATCATCTGTTTTCTCTTTTAGAAGAACTGTGAATGAGTACGAAATGAGTAAACAAGAAGAAACGTGGAAGAATGATTTTTAAGGATATACTTACGCTTCATGAATTCCAGCAAGTGAATACTGCATATATTGTCAAGTAGCCTGAAAGCCAGACAACATTAGCCTACTAGTTATGCTTTGAAAATAAGATTTTAAAAGGTTCCTAAAAGGGAAAAAAACCCACCCTAATTTTGTTGGTTTTTAAGATTCTACATAAATCACAATTGGAAAAACCTGTAAATATAGGAAATCTTGGGATTGTGTTGGGTTGCCCAAACAAACAGCAATAATACCTTCAGTAAATATTAAGACTGAGAAAATGGTGCAAAAATATGTGTAAATGAAAAAATCATGAAAGACATGCCCAAACTAGGTAGCCTTGCTGTTGGCTGTATTTTTGTACTTTTTCTTTTGTTATTTTTTAACTGTGGCAGTATAGAACTCAGGGCAAATTACAAAAGCTCATCTAACAAATGAGGTGTAAACTTGGGTGATGAACTCATAGTAGGACTTACCCTGCTGCAGTTAGTATGGTAAAGTATTTAATATTTTTTTTTATTATGACTAGCTTAAGAATATTTGTGTTTCAGTGCAATCAACTATGAGTTCAGTGCAGACTTCCTATTCTTTACCACCAAACCACACAACAGAATATTTGTACATTGGCATAACACAGCCCCTATCACAAAGATTGTGTGATGGCATGCAACTCTCAAACTACCAAAAAATGTCCATTTGTACTAGGTAGTGTGGCAGGAGTTAATCTGGGGAAAAAGCACGTTGCTGTGCTTACTTTGTTGTCTGTGCTTACTTTGTTGTCTGTATTATGAATATACAGACTGTGTGGGATTTATGAAGAGAATTCTGAGCTGAAGGAATGCTTCCAAAGGCATATAATTTGCAAATTATTGTAACAGTCTCGTTACTTGGATCAAATAATCCTCGAATACTTAATTTGCTTTCAATGGCCACTGACCCCACCACTAAAAGCTTCATTTACAATAAAAGGGGAAGGAAGAAGACACAGAACTTTACAGAGCCATGGGGAGGAGAATGTGTGTCGTCACAGTCAAACTTTGAGGAGAGCTATGGATCTTTAAGTTTCCTTTCTAATAAAAGAACCAGAAAGAGAATTCTTAAGGAAAGTAATTGAAGAAGAAGAATGGTCTCCACCTTGGAGAAGAGAGAATATATGAACTCAGATTAGATGGCTTCCCAGAATTAAACAATCCTAATTTGCAAAAGAAAGATTAACTTTAGAAATAAATTTTGAAATTGCATTCAAGGGGTGAAATGCTATTGAGTAACTCATACAGTTCTCAGCAAGTGTGGTTTGAGTAAAAAAGCAAGCTTAGTTTTGAACGACAAATACTAAGAAGACTGAATAGCACTCAATCAAATCTTTGTCTCTTTCAGTTAAGGTACACTTCAGAAAAATCATAAGCATAAACTAGCAAAACACTGGCAAGTAAAAACACATTTTATATTATTCTGTTTTTTAACTTTGATTCCAATTTTAAAGTTGAAAATATAATCCCTTCTTTTGTCGAAGTCCTCTCAAATTTTTTTTTTTCTTTTTGCTTTACCTTTTAAAACATGTCTAGTGTCCAGAGTGAAATGAGGTGAATCTGACATATGGAGATTCTATGGAGAAAACAAATCCAAAAACCCCAGTATTACTGAAATTTACTGTGGTATGGGAACCTCAGGAATTACAATTTGCTTCTCATCAAGCTGCAAATGGCATTTTGAGGATTGGTACAAGAATCAGATCTTGCTTGTAGCTGGCAGATAGAAGTAAAGTCCCTTTTGGTGACGATCAAAGAATAATGTAAGAGCCTACATCTTTTGGTTAATACCATTTTGTCACAGCAGCTCTGAAAAATACCATAATATGAATAATAAACTGTGTTATTATAAATCTTCCAGCCAGTGTGATATCCTTAGCTCCATGTACTACTTCAGTCCTCCTGTTTTTTCTGCCAGGGTAGTTTTAACCTGGTTGTGTCCTCTGATGGAAGTCTGGAGTGAATCCACACAAATCCTCCTTGTTGTTTCAGGAATGGAGGTGGCAACAAGGGGGGAATGCACAGCTGCGAGCAAAAGCATTTCTTTAGCAGCAAATACTAGATCATTGTTTAAAAGCAAACGAACAAAAAAACAACTTAAGTACACCGACAATTCTGCCTTTCACATCAGTCTTTAGGCCATGCCCCTCAGTGGACACAGTCACCAAACCTTTCTTCTTATGGTACCAATAGGAAAAAGCCATAGAATAGCTCTGTACAAAGGGCATTTTGCTACTGCCAGATAGTAGCTAAGTATTCCAGAACAGGTTGCAAGAACACTTTGTCCAACAGAAATGAAAGGTCCTGGGATATAAAAATTACATAGTGAAGGCTGCAAACAGATTTGAAATTAGAGTATTAACTGACAGAGCCAATTAATTTTGCTAGTATGGACCTATTTTTCATGGCACCAAATAAAAATACATTTAGCTAATTTGAATCCGTCTGGAGAGTTCTTACTGAGTAATTTTTACATGGACAATGCAAGTTTCCTTTCTTGATACCTGTCAATTTTCCAACAATTTAGGATGTGGATAAAATGGCTTTTTTTTCTTTTTATCCACAGGTTTATTTTTTAATTGTGTTTATTATTCAATTAGATGAGGCACAAATGAACTGTATCTGTTTCATGACCATCTGTAAATTTATCTCAATGGGGAAATCAACCTGTTATAAAAAAATGAAGTTGCCAGTTTCTTGAGAATAGAAAGATACTAAAGCCATTTGCAACTGTGTGTAGAAAACATGTTTTCCTTTCTTGGTTTCAATTATAATGTCAAGTTATATGAGATGTTTAATAGAGAATGTCAAGTTCCAGTAAAAAACAGAACATTCAAGGCCAATGTTTTGTGCATTTTACCACTTACATAAATAGATTGTTTCTTTCAGAGGAGGTTTAAAATTAATTTTTGAAAAAAAAAAAAAACCAAAAACAAAAAACCCCCTAAAAAATTGATCTTGAAGTCCTAAAGAATATACAGCAATCGGCAACGAACTGAATATTTAGAACAGAAATTAACATTACTGAAATATGATATTATATAAAACTAAATATTAAAGAAGATAAAAAATCGGAGACAAAATCTTTATAAGAAAATTATTTGTATGCACTGCTTAGGAAAATTCAGGTTTAAACTGAAATATAATAATAAAAATGACGGCAGTATAGCATAAATAAGCAGAGGCTGAAGGATGAGGTACAACTAAACTTAGTGAGTTTAGATGAACTGAAAATAGGATCCTGTGCAAATGCACCAGAGTTTTCGATACAGGAGTCCTGCTGGCCTCTACCTAAAATGACTAAATACAACTTAGCATAATTCAGAAACAAGATAAAATCATCCATACTCTACTTTCCATTAACAGCCTTCCAACTCAGAAGGGAATGAGCGCTCAAAGACTCCACCTTAAGCTTCCAGGGTTGTTAAGAGAAGTGACATTCCTAACTCCCACATAAGGCTGACAATAAACTCGACTGAATTGCCCCCACAGACTGCTCCTATTTCTGTTACTCTTCTCCTCCTCCTATTACTGTCTTACCCGCATCACACAAATTTTACTGCAGCCTCCCTTCTCTACAAACTAAGCTTATTTTTATGTCACATTTTCACCTCCCGAATGCAAATTTAATTTCTCACACTGTTACCCATTAACAAGAGCAACCTTGTCACTCTGTACAGTATGATTTGATCAGAAAGTACCTAAGGAATTCATATAAATGTATCAGGGTGATAAAACATGAATGTGTATGTTGCAAAGGGGGTTCAGTTAAAAACTCAATTAATGCTAAATAAAATGACAAATAAAGAGCCTACAAATTTACTTAAACATTTCAAATTTCATACACTCGTAAGTGCACGAATTGTGTGAATGTCAAAATTTAAGTAAAAAGAAAGAACCCTAATTAGAAAACAAGAAATTGCCTTGAGAAATAAAGCTTTCTTAAAAAAAGAATTAGCAAAGGAGATTTATATAAAGTTCCCGACTCACTATATACAGAGGCTGAACCACAGAAAAATCAAAGCTGAAGAGTAGCATGAGCCTTCTATTTCTCTACAATTTGCATATGAATAGAGAAAAAGAATTGGTAATTATGATATGGCACTAATTATAAAGTTCCATGAGAGGGGCAGAGAAAAAAAACAAAGATCGTGACACCTAGTAGGAGTTAGGGTTACAAAAAGAAAAAAAGCTAAAATAGAAAGTTGCAGAGAAAACATCTGCAAGTAGTGCTACTGTTGAGAGAAAAGGGAGAAGCAAATGCTCATGTACACCATTACTAAGCAGCCTGAAACTTAAACCAACACCATTGGTATGGGATTTTTCTTGCAAGATCAAAAGGAAGCAGCAATGCCATCTGCTGTTTGCTTTGAAAAATTGTTAGAGCAGATGTTCCCATGTGTGGACCCTCCACCCCTTCTCCTAAGAAACCACTTGAAAAATAACCATGAAATAACATGGGGAAAACATCTGCATGGTATACAGCAGACCACCAGTAGTGAAGCACAGGAAAGCCAAGAGAGGAGGAGAGAAAAGGCTGGAGCAATTCAAGCACGTCTAAGACTAGGTCAGAGACAGGCACCCCATTGCGTGGCATAACCTCCATATGTATACATATGTATAACCACTCACTGGTTGTCTTTCCTTTCGTTACTCAGCAGGAGGAAGCCAGATTTCTCACCCATCGGACCTATGTCAGGCAAGACACTCTGCGTGTGTAGTTAAGCCAAACACCACAAAGAATGTGCTAAAGAACCTGTATGGCAAGGCACAAGAATGACCTACTTCTTCCTCTCCCTTTCTATAGGCTTATATCCCACCTAGCACAATAAAACCACGGTACTGTATTTATCATTATGGATAGAGAAATTATGTGCTTTCCACATTTCTAAAACTGCTTTTATTTCAAAACTGTCAAATCTTCAACAATTTATATAGAACCTTCTATGTATTCTGACAACCTTTCAACAATACAAGTACGGTACAATTACAGGCACCAAGATGTTATGGTACCATCTAAATACTGCAGGAGACAGACAGAAGACACAAGGGGCACTGACTGTCTTATGTGTATCCTGGGAGTCTTAAAGGGGGCACATTTACCAGTCCTACACTACTTTTAGAGATGACTGCCAAATATATTACCAACAAAGAGACTAACTTAAAAATATGTATCATAACAAAAGACATTCTAGACAGTTGTGAGATTAGAGAGTTAGTTTGCCTGAATTTTACAAAAGTTAATGGCAGAACACTTTAAAAGGACTGATGGATTTGCACAGCATGTGATTTTAGTGAAGAAATTACACACTATGACAAAGCATCCTGGCCTGTATCAGGAATAGTGTGGTGAGCAAGATTAGTGAAGTGATCGTCCCCCTGTACTCGGCACTGGTGAGGCCACACCTCGAATCCTGTGTTCAGTTTTGGGTCTCTTACTACAAGAAAAGACATTGAGATTCTGGAGCGCGTCCAGAGAAGGGCAATGAAGCTCATGAGGGGTCTAGAGAACAAGTCCTATGAGGAGCAGCTGAGGGAACTGGGGTTGTTTAGCCTGCAGAAAAGGACGCTGAGGGGAGACCTTATCGCTATCTACGACTATCTGAAAGGAGGCTGTAGAGAGGTGGAGGTCAATCTCTTCTTCCAAGTAACAAGTGATAGGACAAGAGCAAATGGCCTCAAGTTGCGCCAGGGGAGGTTTAGATTGGATATTAGGAAAAATTTCTTCACTGAAAGGGTTATCGAGCATTGGAACAGGCTGCTCAGGGAAGTGGTGGAATCACCCATCCCTGGAGGTATTTAAAAGATGGGTAGACGTGGTGCTTAGGGACATGGTTTAGTGATGGTTTCAGCACTGTTAGATTAACAGTTGGACTCGATGATCTTAAAGGTCCCTTCCAACCTATACGATTCTATGAAAGTTCTGAAAGAAGTATGAGAGTAGATGATAAGTGTCATTGCAAAAAGTCTGAAGAAACAAACTCTTTTTCTGCTGGTCCACTTCATAATGTATACCACTGACAGATGCCTTAAGTTATTACAATGACAGAGTGGATATATACTTATTAAAAACAAAGACTTCCTTTATGTTTTAATTTGAAATGGCAGCCACCAGGATTGCTTGAATTCACCGTCAAGATGGTCAGCCATTTAGCTATTCTGCAGCTTGAATAGGGTTGGGCAGCTCTAGTCATCTCTGACTGGAGACCTACCAGCCCCTGTTTCATGGCGTGGCCTTTTAAGATTCCAAGAACACACTATTGCATCCCTGGGGCAAAGTCAAACACTGGATGTGAGTTCCACATTGAACTTCTCTTTTTGTCATGGCCTGGGAGCCTTCTAGTGCAATTTAGGCAAAACTCTTCCCTTTCCCTACCACACTGGAGAAAATACCAAGTATGTAAGGAAACACACATTGTCCCAAGAAAGAGAAAAATCCTAAAAAGACTGAAGGACCTGCATGCTGAATGCTTCCATTCCAAACAGTAAACTGGAAAAAAAGCCCCATATAGGAAATGCTGGTACTTAACTACAGTACTTTTTAGGGTGATCTTCAAAATACTCTAATATGCAAGACTTCAGGAGGAAAACAAATCAGGCCTTATGCAAAGAGAAAGTACAGAAGGAATGGAAAGCTGCTACATAATCTTTCAATACTTTATGATGACAGAATCACAGAATAGTTGAAGTTGGAAGGGAACGGTGGAGGTCATCTGGTCCAACCCCCTGCTCAAGCAGGGCCACCTAACACTGATTGTCCAGGACCACGTCCAGACAGCTTTTAAATATCTCCAAGGAGGGAGACTTCAGAACCTCTCTGGGCAACCTGTGCCACTACTCGATCACCCTCACAGTGAAGAAGTGTTTCCTGATGTTCAGAGGGAACCTCCCGTGTTTCAGTTTGTGCCCACTGCCTCTGGTCCTGTCACTGGGCACCAATGAAAACAGCCTGGCCCTGTCCTCTTTGCACCTTCCCTCCCTTCAGATATTTGTACATGTTCATAAGAATCTCCCGAGCCTTGTCTTCTCCAGGCAGAACAGTCCCAGCTCTTTCAGTCTTTCCTCATATGAAAGATGCTCCAGTCCCTTCATCATCTTGGTGGCAAGAATCACCTCCCTTGACCTGCTGGCAACACTCCTCCTGATGCAGCCCAGGATACCATTAGCCTTCTGATGCAAATGGTCCAATTAGAAAATGCCTTAGATTTGTTCTGAATGTGTTCTTCCATCAGACTAGATTAACCATTCTCAGAAGGATTTAAACCACTACATCTTGTACAGCGATTCCTAACTTCTCAGGTACTTAAACCCATCTATTCAGAGTTTTTATAGGGTCATTCAAGTAGACTGTAATCCTTACACATACTGTTCTCTTTTTAATCTCTTGAAGTGACTGAGTAACGACTGACCTGAAGTAAGACTGAATATGTCAAGATTACCTCTTCTTTGACCACTTCTCTGTAATAAAAAATAAAATAATATTGTTGGCAAGAATTATTATTGGAGAATTCTCCCCTTAATGGTGTCCTACAAAACTTCTGTGGGGGTGAACTATCTTTAGAACCTCACAATCCCTTTGACTTGTTCAGAAAAGCATAAGCTTTTTGCAGTTTTTAAAAAATATTTTTTCCAATTTAGCGACTTGTAGTTTGTGCCCTAATGCTTGTATATGTCTTACAAACAACTGAGAAGTGGTACTACAACTACATTAGCACTGTCAGCTATATAGTTCAGTATGAAAACATCACATGTAGTTCAGATCTTAGAGACACTTGAATCTGGATTTGAACTTTGTAGAAGAAAATATACTCATTTTAGGGTACAGAAAACACAAAAGTGACTTTGAGAAGTCTGGAAATTAATTTGGCCTTGCTATGTTTCAGATGGCTACCATCTGCGAGTTTCTCAAAGACCAGACAGATATGTGAGCCAGTCCTTCAAATTACAACAGAAGGCAGAGCAATATGTGCACACATGTATCTAGCCAACATGATAAATAAAAAATAATATATACTGATTTATTTCATGAACATTTCTTCTTTCTGCCAATGCCTTTTGGTATCTTTTTCCCTTATTTTTCTGCTTGCTCTTTCTCTCTTTTCTTTCTATTCTCTATTCCTCCCTCCTTCTAGTGATACAAGGAAAAATGAATCAGAATTACAGTAGGCCATGATAAACATTTGTGAGAAAGAGAGAATTTCTTATTTATATATCCAGAGCTTGGTCCTCTGACAGCTCAAAATACACGCTCCTTCCTAAACCTTAGTTGAAGGTTGAATCATCACCCATAGATCAGAAATGAACGGATTGATTAGAGGCAGCAAGAAACAACAGTTTGCTTAGAAATATTTTAGGGCCAATTTTTCAAATTCAACAACATTTTCAGTAATCAGTGTCCAAAACCAGGTAAAAAACCTCAACAACAAAAAGAGACACCAACACACTAAAAAAATACTGTATCTGCCATCTAAATGAATGCTTTTCAGTGACTGAAAACTATTCTGTCCAATTTTGCCAATCTATTTTTTCTGAAATTAGAAGTCATTCATGGGCAATACCAGATCTTTAAATTCACTGCAAGTATAATGCTTAAATGTAGTACTTTATTAGGAAATTATGGATAAGAGAGAACTTAACAAATGCACAAAATATTTTTTTGTTTTCTGTAATTTTATCTAGATTTTCAGACCATAAAAAAGTACAGTATTATTTCTGCGAATGACCACAGCCGAACAGTATTTTGTATTATATTACCAATTGTTTACATATACCTGTGCATTATATGATCTATTAAAAACTATACTAAGACTACAACAAGAGGTTGTTCTGACACATTCACATAACTATACATTTTACTGTAATTAAACATATTGAGTTTTCAATTCTTGGAGAAGTAAGGAGAGGGGTTAGTAGAACTGCCACCTTGGACTTCCAGAGGGCAGACTGCAGGCTGTTTAGGAGCCTGGTTGACAGAGTCCCTTGGGAGACAGTCCTGAAGGGCAAAGGAGTCCAGGAAGGCTGGACATTCTTCAAGAAGGGAATCGTTAAGGTGCAGAAGCTGGCAGTCCCCATGTGCCATAAGACAAGTCGGCAGGGAAGAAGACTGGTCTGGCTAAACCAAGAGCTTTGGCTGGAACTTAAGAAGAAAAGGAAAGTTTATGGCCTATGGAAGAAGGGGCTTCTCAGGAAGACTACAAAGATTTCGTGAGGCTATGCAGGGAAAAAAATTAGAAGGGCCAAAGCCCAGCTAGAACTTAACCTGGCTACTGCCATAAAAGACAATACAAAATGTTTCTATAAATACATTAGCAACAGAAGGACTAAGGAGAATCTCCATCCTTTATTGGATACTGGGGGGAAACATAGTGACAAAGAATGAGGAAAAGGCTTAATACGTTCTTTGCCTCAGTCTTTAATAGTAAGACCAGTTGTTTTCGGGGTACCCAGCCCCCTGAGCTGAACGACATGGATGCGGAGCAGAATGAACCCCCCATAATCCAAGAGGAAATGGTTAGCGAGCTGCTACATCACTTACATGTACACAAGTCTATGCGGCCAGATGGGATCCACCCAAGGGTACTGAGGGAGCTGGAGGAAGTGCTCACCAAACCGCTTTCCACCATTTACCAGCACTCCTGGCTAACCGGGGAGGTCCTGGTTGACCGGAGGTTAGCAAATGTGATGCCCATCTACAAGAAGGGTTGGAAGGAGGATCCAGGGAACTACAGGCCTCTCAGCACTGGTGAGGTCCCACCTCAAATACTGTGTTCAGTTTTGGGTCTCTTACTACAAGAAAAGACATTGAGATTCTGGAGTGCGTCCAGAGAAGGGCAATGAAGCTCGTGAGGGGTCTAGAGAACGAGTCCTGTGAGGAGTGGCTGAGGGAACTGGGGTTGTTTAGCCTGCAGAAAAGGACGCTGAGGGGAGACCTTATTGTTCTCTACAACTATCTGAAAGGAGGTTGTAGAGAGGTGGGGGTCAATCTCTTCTTCCAAGTAACAAGTGATAGGACAAGAGCAAATGGCCTCAAGTTGCGCCAGGGGAGGTTTAGATTGGATATTAGGAAAAATTTCTTCACTGAAAGGGTTATCAAGCATTGGAACAGGCTGCCCAGGGAAGTGGTGGAATCACCATCCCTGGAGGTATTTAAAAAACGTGTGGATGTAGTGCTGAGGGACATGGTTTAATGGTAACGTGGCAGTGCTAGATTATCTGTTGGACTTGATCTTAGAAGTCTCTTTCAACCAAAACAATACTATGATTCTGTATCACAGGTCTTCTAGATTTATATACTACTTCCATGTCCAAGCTTGAAGCTGTCCCCGTAGTATGTATTACATTTGCTTCAGGTAGGTATAAGAGATAAAAATTAATATTTTGTTCCAGAAGATATTCTTATTGACAGAATATGTCAAAATGACAAAACTTTGTTTTAAGGGATTACAGCTGCAAACTATTATTGCTATTATCCTATCAGTGATTGCCGTTATCCTGTAGGGATGAAAAACATCTCTCCAAGGTATTCTAGAAGTAGACATGTATGTGTTCTCAAGAGAATCAGAATAACTAATTTCCAAAATATTTGTTCTCCATGCGACAATCCCTAAGTACAAGCAAAAATGCTGCTGCCTCAACATGCAGAGAAAGAACGTCAAATTTCAATATTACTGATTTTCTGACATTCATATTAGGAAACCTCATTTGGTATACATCTAATGCTTTTATTGCTTCAAATTCATACTCTCCACTTTTGATTCAAAACTTCAAGTAGGTCAAGGAATGACCATTTTCTTTTCCTATGGCTTCTAAAGTAGCTATTTCTCTTCATGTTACAAATGTAGCATTTCTTGTTCACAATGGAACATACTCAACAGGGATAGAAAAACATCTACTAAGATATTATTGCTGATGAGCTGATGAAAAGTTCTGTGAAATTTATTGTTGCTGGCTTCACTTTCAAAGCCTATTCTGGCCCCCCATCCAATAGTTACCCAATTTAGTATCAGTCTAAATATGCAATTTGTAATCAGTTTACATGTATACATTTCAGAACGCTCTTTCTGTAAGTCTTACTGTATACATACTAGCAGATTATCTTTTCCTTCCAGTCACCTGGAGATCTACTGAGGCATAATGATAGCATACGTGTTTTAGAAGTTGGAAGCAGCATTGGAAACAGAAAGCAAGTTGATTCACATTCAGACAAGTTTTGCTGATATGTGCAGTATTTGTAAAATACTCTATCTGCTCATCCCTATTATCTATAAGAATTATTGTTACATAGGCTCAATTCTTCCCTGGAGTCATTTATCTTAGAGGCCTCGGCTGAGAATCTCAAACTGTGAAGCAGCTGTCAATGCTTCAGAAGGAAACGCGAGCTGCCAGAATGAACACTAGTGCTGTTGCTTGCTTGTTCCTGCCATTGTGCAACAACACTCGCCAGCTCTAGAACAACATTACAAATGCACATTTAGAGCCCCCTAATTGATTCAAACAGCTGTTAGATTTAGCCACAACCTTTCTGTTTGTAAATATTCTATATTTTCAGTTTAATGGCTTTTTCAAATTAAAGTCTCCCAAACTGTAGAAATAAAAAAAAGTCAATGCTGGTTTTTTTCTAGTAATATTCCACTATCTTAAACAGAAAATTGATTTTTTAACGTCTTTGAAAATACAGAAAAAATTCAATTACAAATGAAAAATTCTTCTCAAATTATTTTTAAGGAGAATTCTTATTCTTCTGCATTATTTTTATCTTCACTAACTTATAATTCAAAGAAAAGAAAAGCAGTGATTTTAATGCAATAGTTTATATCTTTATACTCGCTCAACTTGTATCTACAAAAAGAAGATATGCAAGGTCGTTGACTATTCTTATGATCTCAGATCCAAACTGCATGTTTCTATGTGATATTTTACCAGGAAATCCATCATACATTGGGCACTGGAATGCAATACTATAAATTCAGTTCAAATTAAATTGGCCACATATTGTCTATTTTGTTCCTTATCCTTGGAGGCTGCCAAAGGAGGTAGAGAATACTGGACCATACCCAGAACGTTAAATTCAAGAGAATTTATGTTTGGAAAACAGCATGCTCCTCAGGCCTACAAGCAAGTGAGAGACAACGAAGCAGAGTAAGAAGCCAGCGCACTGTGAGCAGATGATGAATGTGTCTAGCTTTGTAAAGAGTCACATCTGGTATTAGAACTCCTCGCCTCTCCAGGTTTCATAACTGAATAGCATATATTCTTAAAAATTTTGATTGCATAAAAAATAATGGTCTGATGTGAAAACCTTTTGAAAATATGCTTCATACAAAAGTTGCAGGCTTAGGACCTGAGTCAGAGATTTAATGATAAGTATGCTGAAGTTCGGTAAAATATTATCTTCTCTTGACCCTTTTCCAAAACAAAGACTGTCCTGTAAATAACTAAGATGTTATTAGCTCTTCCATTTTTTCCTCTCACTGTCTTGCTTCTGAAGATGTTTTGCAGTTGCTGCTGGTACTAATAAGAAGCTTAGCAAAACAAGGATAGAAATGAAGATTTGAAAGAAGGAATCAGATGCCACCGGGGAATATTGATATAGAAGTTCAGAATCCAAAAAGAAGACAGTTTGTAAATAAATGTTTATTGAGGCAGCAAAGCCAATTATCACCAAATGATTGTCTGCAAGTCTATCATCTACAAATTCAGAGGCATTATTTCCTAATTTTACAAGAAAATGATGTAATGATTCATTTTGAGAATTAAGAGGTAAAAGGGACTGCACTGTTTGTTTCCACAAAGAAGCTTTTGCTTTTTCTAAAATAAGTGACTCACCCACAGATATATTTTTATTATACCATGATATATAGTGTAGCATCAGAAGACACTGAAGGTCGTCTTGTTTGTAGAAGACAGGAAAAGATAATAGTTTAATAACCTCATAACAGAAAAGGTGATCTTGCCTTGGAACAATGGCTGAATTCTCTTCTGTATTCTTCCCTTTATTCTTTTCGTACCTGTTTTATAAGGTAGTGCAATCTCAGCTTTGGTCTTACCTTAAATTGTCAGTGTCCTGGTTTCAGCCAGGAAAGAGTTAATTTTTTTCCTAGTGATTGCTGTGAAAGGAATGTCAATAACGCGTATTGGTTTAGTTGTTGCTAAGCAATGTTTATACTTTTCAAGGACTCTTTTCAGCTTCCCATAGAAGCTGAGAAAGAGCATAGACAGAACAACAGAATGGCCAATGGAATATTCCATACCATAAACCTCATGCTTGATATATAAATGGGGGTTGACTGGGGAATCCATGATCACTGCTCAGGAAGGTACCAATTCACCAGGTGGTGAGAGTGACTTGTATTATTATTATCATTATTATTACTTTCCTTTTCTGTTATTGTTCTATTAAACTGTCTTTATTTCAACCCATGAGGGTCTTTTAGTTTCCTTTTCCCCTCCTTTTCTCCCTGCCCTTCTCGGGGGAAGGTGGAGAACTGTGCAAGCAGCTGCATGGTCCTAGCTACTGGCTGGGGTTAAACCACGACAGTCAGTCAAAGAGGAGGGACAAAAGAAAAAAGTGAGATTTTGAAGTGGAATGCATTTTCATAAAATATAGTGTTCGCTTCCCAGCTCTCAGGAAAGGTGACAATAACTTCAATCTAATGTGCAATTTATATGCCAAAGTTTGGAGAAATAACATCTGCAAAGAAAATTCCTGCTGAAACAAAGTAATTAATAATTTTCTCAGAGCAGAAGAAATTCATTCACTTGTCCAAAAATCTTGGTGTCAGCTTAGTTCTATGCACCCAAAAATGCTATCATCAAAACATTTGGAATGCTATCAGTTTAGCCTTCAAGTTCTAGACTTTTCTAATAGTCATAACTGTAACTCAGGGTGATCTTCCCTACATCCACAATGCTGAAAGTTTCACTTTGAAAAAAACTTACAGAAGTACACTTTCAAAGTAGATTTTATGTAGGGAATTTGTTTGTAGAGTCTTTCCACATGAACAATAGTGTGCCTGTTGAACACATTCAGAGTATGAGTCCGCAGCCAGAACCATCAGACTCAAGATTGCTGTGAACAAGTCTAGTCTGCATAATGATTTTGTCCTCCTTTCTGAGTGTTTGCAGAGATTTTCTCCACTGACATTGTACAGTTCTGCAGCAGTGCTTAAAAGCCAGTGCTGAGGAAGAAATCTGAAACAAGGTTTACAAACTATCATGAATCCTTGATAATTAGAGCAGTTAAATGAGCAAATAAATAATGAAGTAGTTGGTAAGGAGGAAAACTCTATGTATGCCTACACTAGACTTCTAGGTAATTTTGGAGATATACTGGATCAGTGCAGTCTAATCAAAAGCTACTGAGAATCCCCCAACTGTTAGTCCTATATATTCGTGGGAATACTATACAGGTATCACCTGTCATAACACATCCTGCATGTCCCTGCAACATATCTACCTTGGCCTTTCAGCATTTTTCTCTATCTCATTTGTCTGGTCCATGAACAACCCCCTGAGTCACCAAAACATTGTGTATTAGCAGCCTTGCACTGATTTTGCTGCACTTTGCAAAACCCTGCAGCCTATGAAATGGATGCGGCCAACAGAGAAGTGGGCTGAACCTACCAAATTCACATCTACCATATCCCAACTTTTGTCATCCAAGGCTAGACTCCCCCTGCAATTTCAACCCTCTTTGGAATATCGAACTGCAATGTTACTGCTCTGTAATATCCTCAGGATAGTCACCTTCCAAAACCTGACGGCTGTCTATTTCTCCCATCTTCTGCATTTTGGAAATCAGAAGCTTGCTGTTCTGCAAAAGTGGGTTGATTAAATATATGGCTCCCATGACGAATGCTAGCTGTTAACAGCCAAACCCAAACACAAGGGTGTGCTTCTATAGCTGTCCGGTTTGCAGATTTGCGTGTGTTTGCACAGAATTGTACAGTACAGACATATAACATAAGGCACAGAGTCTCAGGTTCACTGTAGACACCTTATTGAGCTGTAAATATTATCAATAATTACTTATAGCTTGCAAATCATTCACAAGTTATTTTGATTTCTTTCAGTCAACTTGATATTCAAAATTGTTTCACAAAGTAGCTTGGACAAACACTAAAATGTACTAAATCAAGCTAATTGCAACATCATCCTTTTGCCAACACATATACCACTTACCTATATACCAGAGGCTTCTCCTTTTCACTAAGCACTTTTTGCAAACAATGGCTAAACTAAGACTCCTCAAAGAAAATAGCATTGTTTACTGAAATAACTGCATATATTTTAATTTCTGTATCATTGTGTGTCCATGATTTCATTTTAATACAATTCTTTTAATCACCATTAACATTTTGCTAGATATGTTCTGCATTCTCTTGCTATATAAGTAGAAGTTAATTATTCTATAACTTTGAACCTTAACACAACACTTGTGCACAAATCATCCTGTTTATCCATTACTATCCTTTCTGTGAGATTCCTCACTTTTTTTTCCTTGCTCTTGGCCTAATGTAAAACTATGACAGTGGGGAAGAAAAAGTAGCTTAGATTCTGCAGGGCATTGAAACCTATGCAACCGTTCCTATCTCCTGTAGTTTACAAGAAAATTTTATGTTGCACTGGGCAGAGGCAAGGAAACAGAATTCATGAAATGATGCCATGTGTAACCTAGGCAATTACTAGACTTACAAGAATGATAGCCAAAGACATAGAGAAAGTTTTAGGCAGCACCACCAGGCATACTGCAACCAGCCAGTCCCATCTTCCCCACATGGGCATGACCAAAACAGGACAAAAAGTGCTGGAGGCAGAGATGAGAAAGGGAAAGACAGAAATTCCTAGGACTGACATGATGCAGTGCACACTGCTCTATAGGGATAGATAAGAACAGATAGATGATGGTAGACTGCCTGCTCGCTTAATAAAGTCTACTAAGACAAAGATTAAAACCAATAGGCTCTGTGAATGAAGTTTATTGGGTTTTGTATGATTTTTTTATTACAACTGACTGTAATTTTCATTATTTGCATTTTTATCTTATAATAACTTGCTTAAGATATAAGACGCTTTCAGTTTTTAGGTTGGCCTGCATTTTATTAAAAAAAACCCCAAAACTTTATCGCATTCCTAGTCTTAAAAAAAAAAATAAATTGTGAGCATTAATCTTTTTGAAGAAGCCATTTATCCAACAAAGAAAAGGATATATCCTCACATCCTTACAGCTTTTCAACAATTGGGACAGCTTCATAGGAATGCCTCATAAACAATAAATGAGTGGATTATTAGAAAAGATCTTCAGATAATGAGAAGTTATTCCTTTTCTTTTTGGAAAAATGGAGTTTTGCCCAAGGATAGATAGGAGGGCTTTGAAAGTACTAGGAACTGAGGACAGATTTCCTGAATCTTTGTCTTAGGGCTTTAACCATAAATCTCACTGCATGTATACCGACTATGAAGTGTCAGCATGCCTGACTATAAGCTTCAGTACTTGTTGATGCATCTAATTTTTTTAAAACAAGTAAATAATACCTATCTGTATGACAGCAGCATGCAAACTGACAATTTTACATGCTAACATCAAGTTGTGAACACGCAGACTGCTTTTCCCCTGTCAAATTATATTTTCTTAAAGTGCTAACAGCAGCTATTTCTAGCTAAAATACATGAAGAATTCCAACACGTTTTCTTTTCTCACAGACTTACTAACACAAATGTAAGCATCCAAGCTTTTCTACCTCACTTCCATTAGCAATATAGGAGCATTAGTCTAATACAGATCCACTGGTTCAGCAATAGGCTGGACTATGGGACAGTTTGTGTAGCTGTGTATTGCACAGAGGGAAACTTTTTGGACTTTTCTTGTCAACAGCACACAGAATAAAATTTAAATTCTTCAAAGCTGTTTTTCTACTGGTGGGAATTATGTAGCATGCTCTCCCCTCCTATATTTAATCTCATCGGTTATATGCTGTCCTTTCTTTAAGCCCTGGTTACTATGCCATTTGTCAAATACATGTTTCTCTCAGATGAAACAATTACCTTTTACAGCTTCTGTGGTGACCCTCAGTGGTCACCTTCAGTGGTATCTCAGTTTCTAAATCCTCAGCAGTTATGTTAAGCCAAATTAATCCCCACAATGATTTAATGATTCAAAAGGAAGGAGTGCTGGATGACCCACAAATTCTTTTACACGTCATTTTCTTCTTGGGTAGTATACATTAAGACTAATATTTTAATAATGTGAACTATTCTCCTGCACTGTATGAGTCCAATCTACAGCATCTAGTTTGAAAAGAAACTATAACTGAGACCCTATATTTCAGTAACAAATACATCAAAGCAAAGATTGCCAGCTACTTTCTTCTTTGACCAAATGAACCCCCACAAAAAGGAAGAATGGGAAAGGAAAAGAAAAATCTTGTTTTCAGATGAAATCTTGGTTTTAGAACTCTGTTTTTCATGGAGGCACATGGAAATGGATCATTAAGCAGTTAGGATGGAACACAATGTTGAACTAACAGAGAGAAAATAATTTCATAGCCAGAGTCCTCATTTCTATGTAAGGAACTTTTCCCATGCTCTTCTAACATCTTTTAGTTTATGTGAGAAAATGCCATTGAAAAATACTTTATCAGATTCTCCAGCATGAGGTATGATCCCCGCGTTTCAGACAGCTTCTCTGGTTAACAGTGGTAATTGGGAGGCAATTCTTCAGCACAGATCCTGAATTCCTTGTGCTCTGCCTTTAGTTCCTCCATGTTCAGCATGTGCACGTACTGTACTAATAAGAGGATCACAAGTCATACTGAAGGATGGTTTCCATTCTGTAGCTCACGACCTTTGCTATTCCAGTTCACGCCACCTTGATCATCCTTTTGCCCTCTTTTCCTTAAGGTGACATAGTGGCACAAAAGAATCCATCCCTTACACTCTAAACATCCTCCTGACTATATATGTTAAGTAACCATCAAACTCCTCTTTTAAGTACCAAATGAGATATTTTCCACCAAAGGATATTTTCAAATATCATATTTGCATACAGTGCACACTCCAAAACCTATTATGATATAACTTTCCTTAACAAGATAAACATATTGTTATGTATTTGCCTCATGATTGAGATCCTCTAACACTCTATGCCTCCTTATGGATCTCTAAATACCTGTCAGCCTTGCTGGGATACCTCTAAATCAGAGGAAAGGCAACAGTAAGCAACAAGCACTTTTCTACCACTTGTGTGAGAAGTGCCAGGTAGCCCAACACACATTAAATACTTTTTTTTTTTTTTTTTAATGTGTGCTCAGATAGAAGCATCATGAAGAGAAGGAGGAACAGAGGGAACAGCAAAGGAATGCGAAGAAACACCATTATCTGAGAACCTCTGCTAGCCTCAGGTGACAAATCAGCAACTGCTAAACATCCTAATTGGACAAACCTGGCAGTAAATCATACAGCTGTGCTCCCCAAAAGAACTGGTCTAATACACCTTATGAAAAATAGAAAACTAGTCAGTCAGAGCCACAGACTAAGGGAAATAGTATCACCAGGAACAACGTGATAGCAAGTTTTAAGACTGGACAAATTTCCTGCAGTGTTTGACAGTAGGGGTAGTCTAACTAGAATTTTCATTATGTTGCACACTTGATACTTCTGAGAGGGGAAAAGTCAAAATAAGTGGAGGAACATTTTAACAATTTCCACAGAATAAAAATTCAAGAGAAAAAGTATAAGGACGACTAAACTAATTTTGCTTTCTATAATGTCAAATTTTCCTTCTGGCAATATTGAGATATTCAGTATTCCAAGATTAAAAAAAAATATAGTTTCCTAGTATGCTAGTGTTATTTTTAAAAACTTGAAACATATTATGATATCAAATGTAATGTGAAAAGCTGAAATAAATATGTAAATGTTATGTATCAGTATTGGACACACACATTGTAATAAACAAATCCGGACAAAATAATAAAAATATTTTATCATATCAGAACCATACATTTTTAAAATTAATTCAGAAAACTGTTGGATTGTCTCATTTCTATTCTTATTATTGAGAAGTTATCAAAATAAGCTGCTCCCACAAAACTTTTGTATTGGACTAGAACTGCATTTTTATCTTTTATAGAGAAATCTGTTCCATTAACAATATTTTAACCAGTTTTAGTCAGTCTGGAAACAGAGGAGTTCATGTAACCTGCTGGCATGTGCTACAGAGCCTGAAGAGGGTTTGAATGATTAGTTTCTGTGGCTGGGAAGCCTCGACTCTTCATTTCATGCTTACAAGTTTTGGAGTTTTAGTTCTACTCCTTGAATACCAATGGAATGATTAGGGTGTTGGTCCATCACATGCATCCAGGACCTCAGGGGCTAAGAATGATTTAATGAGTTAAATACTAAAAGCACAAAGGTGACAAACCATAGAAAGGAAATGCATGCAAGGGCTGAGACAAAAGGTCTCCTGAATAAAGATTAAGGTGGAACAGGGCCATTTCAAACCTGTGTTTCTGCTTTCTCTGTCTAAATCTAATCAATATGCAGCATAAGTAGAAATGTTAGCAGCCACACATTCCCTCTTCATTCTGTAAATACTGAGGTACAGAAGACAGGCCAACTTAATTAAATACTTCTATCAAAAAAGAGGAACATTTACCTCTCCTTCCGCAGCCTGCCTGTGCAATAAATTATGTATCTTCAAGTCTAAACTTTGCCTGGTCTTTAAATATAGTGGCTCACAGATACTGCTAAATACTAATGTCGGCCTTGGTCTCAACACGGTTATATCTGTGCAGGAGCCAAAGCTCCCATGCCAATCTGGCAGAGCTCTGACATTCAATCTACTGATGCTTACCTTAGTTGACTTGGGAGCAATTTATTTCACCAGAGGTGAATTCCACAACTGCAAGATGGTCCTAAGACACAGTGTGTGAGGAAGTGAGGACTGACATCAGCAAAACAGACCACATGTGTATTTTTTTTCCTATGCATGTTTATTATTATGCATACATGCCTGGTTTTTTTATTTAGCTCTATAGTTTAATGTTTACTTGACCCTACAAGAGCACGTTACAGAATATATGCCTATATGTGAACATTTGGCAAGGCATATTTTTCTAAGTAAGACATTGTTCTATTCTCACGATTCACATAAAAGATCTCATACTATTGTGGACATTAAAAGAGTTATCCAGGAAAATACCTAACTACACAAAAATGTCTGCTTTAATTTATGGATTCATTTCGGACCATCATGGGAAACTTAGGGTCTAAAAATATCTTACCCATAGGCTTTATGTTCACATTTCATATGTACTGACTGTACTAGAGGCCCTTGGTACCTGTTGCTGAAGTTTCTGTACTCAGTATTTTTCTTGGATTGGACTTGCAGCCAACTGGTTGTAATTGACTCTCTACTGGGACAAATTAGGATAAGAACATATGCCTTTCCTTAAAACAGAGAGAGAGAAAAAGAGAAGGAGAAAGGGAAAGAGAAAAAGAAATATCACCGGTATTTATTTTAAGTTGCCTTCATTTCCAACTTTTTTGGCAGAATGTCAAGCTTCTGTCGTAATGCAGAACTCCATTTAAAAGCAGCTCCTGGAAAAAAAGACTACACGAAGAACTGTACCTAACTAAAATATAAAATTTAAGAATGAGTAGCAGAGTTATTTCTGCCTTGTAGGGTAGACAGTCCACCTGATATTGCCATAAGATTTCTGCATATGAAATGCCAGGCTGGCATTTCTCTTTAGGGCAGTCATTAGTCAATTTGTCATACATCATGCAAACATAAATTACTAAATTATAACTGCAAATGTGAAAACCTCCAATGGTTCTTTACCTCAGGCCAGCTATTTCTAGGCTAAACAAACTTGACACCAGGCTTCAGCAGCAATTGTAACAATTTCACTAGGATCTCAAGGGAATTATTGGCTGTACCACGTGAAAATATGCAAATTCTATCTAATTTTTAGTGTATGAAAAAGGAACTTTATTTTTACTAAACTTTTGCATACAGGAAAGTATATTAAAAAACAAAGCTAGTGCCTGTTTACATTACTTTTTCTGCAACATGTTATATGTTAAACTTTGGTGCACGTAAATAGAAACTATCACCATCTTATCTTCATTGGTGAGCTCACACTCACACTAGCTTCATTCTTATTTTTGGCATATAAAGCAAACCTCCCTCTGAAATCAGCAGTCCATTCCTAATGGAACTCAGCATCCCCTTGTTCCTGTCCTAGTGTCCAAATACCAGATTGCAGGTGTAAACTTACTAGAAATTTGCCTTTTCTTCTTTAGACGTGCAAAAGTTTACTATTTTGAAAACTGCCATACATACATCTCTTCCTACTAAAGGAGTACTTAGCATATTTACTAGTAACATATACCAACACTTCAGATTTTTAGACCCAAAGTTAAACACTAAGTTGCAAAACACTGACTGATGAAATCTAGTCCCTCCTCAGACAGATGAAATTCTTTCATTTGTCACTGAAATGCCTCAACCTCTGATCATAAAACACCACAACGGGGAACAGCCTGCACAGCCGTAGACTCCTGTGATATCTTTAATAAATACAAATATTTGGTGTCACTATTAGGCATTGCTTTCAAAAGACAAATCAAGTAGCTCAGTATCTGTATTTGGCCTGTATCAAGAATGGTGTGGCCAGCAGGAGTAGGGAACTGATCGTGCCCCTGTACTCAGCGCTGGTGAGGCCGCAGCTTGAGTCCTGTGTTCAGTTTTGGGCGCCACAGTACAGGAGGGACACTGAGGTGCTGGAGCGTGTCCAGAGAAGGGCAACAAAGCTGGTGAGGGGTCTGGAGAACATGTCTTATGAGGAGCGGCTGAAGGAATTAGGATTGCTTAGTCTGGAGAAGAGAAGGCTGAAGGGAGACCTTATTGCTCTCTACAACTACCTGAAAGGAGGTTGTAGTGAGATGGGAGCTGATCTCCCAAGTAACTAGTGATAGGACAAGAGGAAACAGGTTCAAGTTGTGCCAGGGGAGGTTTAGGCTAGGCATTAGGAAAAAATTTTTCACTGAAAGAGTTATCAAACATTGGAACAGGCTGCCCAGGGAGGTGGTTGAGTCACCATCCCTAGATGTGTTTAAAAGCAATGTAGATGTGGTGCTTAGAGACATGGTTTAGTGGCAGACCTGGTAGAGTAGGGTCAATGGTTGGACTAGATGATCTTAAAGGTCTTTTCCAACCTAAATGATTCTATGATCTCCTAATGCTACATTAGGACGCTGATGCAGTATTTAACAGGTGATTGAACCTCTCCCAGTGGTGTCCACAACTCCCACACCAAAAGCCATGCACGTCCTGACTGACTGCTCATCCCCAAGACCAGCTTTGTTCCCAACATAGCTGTGTCCTTCTCAAAGTCACTGATCAGAGCACTAAAACCAGCACGGTCCTTCTTAGCTTAGAAAACTTCCATTACAGCTGAATATAAACTATTGAAGCTAATGGTAATGTCATATAGAGACTCAGTGGCTTACAGTGGTTTTATGAATAATAAGCAGACATTTGTGACGTAACAGTTTCTAGCTGGATGAAAATAGTTCTTCTTTCTTAGGTGGTAAATTAAGCAGCCACTTGTCCAGATAGGCAAAACAAGGAAAAGACTTTTCCACAAGAGAAAAGCAGTGCTTGTGTGCCATAAACATGCTTCTCACCCTCCTGCATACTGCTCGACTCATGCGTCTCAGTCCTCCCACTCCTCCCTGTCCCTAGTTGCATTTCTGGGCCCATAGGAGCTGTAATGGACTTACAAGCTATGTAATTGCCGCGTGCAACTTCATCAGCAGCGGCTCCACAGCCTCGGGGGGCAAGCAATATTAGACAACAACAGAGCATCTGTTCAGATTTATTTTAACGTAGCAGCCAATCATGGAAGAGCCATCTTTACTAATTGCTGGTATGAATGCAAGGATGGTATTAACGTTGACAAAATGCCCATGAGCTCCACTGCCACACGCGGCAGTGGGTATGGCTGGAGTCTGTGGAAGTACCCACAAGAAAATCGGCCCCAGCTGTCCCGCAGTCCCAGCTTAGGTATTACATCCAGAGGGAATCAGGTCCTGACATACAAGTTGTCCTGCAGAAAAAGTCCTGTATTCTGGATAGCGCACAGGCACTTTCCACAAGGAAAAAATATTCACCTCACCCTTCACTTTTTACACTGTTGGCAGGTGAGGATAATCTGAAGAAATGTTAAATTATGCAGAATGAGAAGAGTTTTCTCTCCCACTCTCTCCTTTTTTAAGCAGAAACTTAACCTCTTCCATGCCTGTAACGTCATAATTTGTTGCAGCCAAGAGGTTTATAAGAGTTATGTTATCAAAACTGGAATCATGAAGAAATTGTATCAGAAGACACTGTTTAAGTACAAGTCTAATTACTCCAATCTTTTTTTTTTTTTCCTTTTTCTTTCCTTCTTTTTGTTTCTTTTGCATAGATCCATTTAATCCCATCTCTTAGTGTGGGCAAAAGCTGACAGTTGCATGACAAGGAATGTTTCCCTTTGTAAAAGCCTACTTCCTCTCTGTGTAGTTTTAGCCTAATTGAAATGTTTCCTATTAAGCTCAATCAAGGCAGCAATTATCTAATTACTCACTTATGCTTTTCCAGTCAAAAATTGTACAACCAAGCATATTAGAGGGCTGCATACATATTTATTATTGTTTTTATATGTCCCTGTTTAGGTTTAAGCAGCAATCAAACATTTTTACAGTACTTTTGCATTGCCCCTAAGTCAGCTTGCTACTATTTTCTACTACAAAGAATTGCACAGGTCAAAACCACTTCTGTGCCTCCTACCAATCCTGCAGTAGGTAGATGGTAATTTCAGAATTAAGTTATTCCTACATAATACAGCAAAGAGAAAAGAAGGTTACAAATGAACCCATTTCATATGAATGGGCCTCGCATGAATAAGTTTGCAAGGCTGAAATGATCCAAGCGAACTTTAAGCCTTTTAAACGCACCACATTTATGACAAAACTTTTTTTTCTTTTTTGTAAAAAGAGTTTAAGTAAGGAGGGATTTTACAAGACCTCCATAAAAACACACGTTCTGTACGTCTAGACGTATTCTTTAGAAAGATCCTTGAAATCAAGAGTTTCAACACTGCAGGTAATCTATATTCTTTATGGCAGTAAATTAATTGCACGTCTCATTTAAAGAGCCATGAGGTCATCAATGATTACTTTTTTATTAAAGTATAACAGAAATTACACTACATAAATGTACACCATGCCAGTGTCGGTTGGCTACCTAGTTCTTGCTCTATATGTAGACAGCTATCCTTTCTCTCTGTTATTTTTCTGAATAAAATACTTGTTATTGATAAATTATTTTTTTAAATTAAACTTTATAACGTGTGATGTCTTGTTTCAGAATGCTTCATTACTCTTAAAGGCAGAAACAGAATTGTATTAAAGTATCTTTACACAATCTGTATACCATGCAATGCTTTCTGGTTAGAATTACTGATGCAAGTTATCTTTTTCAAACTGACTTGTGACTTTGGACACCACAGTTCCTAGGCTCATAAGCTAATACACCCGATGGTAACAGCTACATTTTCATAATGGTGCTGAGCAACTATCCATAGAACCTTAGACCTCTTTCCCTATCCAAGTTTAAGAACTTGAAATATAAAAAGATCTACAGCAATGAATCAACATCCCTTTTTTATAGCATAATTTGAATCGTGAAGACTTAAAGCTCCATTTCAAGCCTAAACAGTTATTCCTAGGTCCAAAGTAATCTTGTTTTCTAACTGGGACTTCTTAGAGTCGTCCTTCCAACATGTATACGGCTATAAAAACCACAGTACTCCTTCAGTAGCTTCATGCTGGTTGGTTTTCATACAGTAGCCTCTTTTCTGTTAGAAAGATTATAGCAGAAACACAGCCACAGAATAGTTCACATAAGGCCTCCTGCAATGCATGACAAAGAGAACTGAAAGATTCTCTTTGACTTCATGTGGTCCATAAACAGAAGGGGAAGTCCTCCTCCTCCTGCCCAGGCCACGTCCAGATTGTGCCCATCAAAAACAAGAATTCAGTACTTCTTTCAAGTTAATTTTATCAGTAAAGACTGCTTAAATGTTATGGGAGTATGTAATCATTTTAAAAAGGAAGAAGTAAAAAGTACCAACAATGAACATTTCATGAAAACAAAATGAGACAAAATCCCCCTATTAAAACTTATCAGTCAGGCTGTAAGAATTAATGCTACAGAGCATGATGCTAGAATTACAATTGTACTCTCCCTGGTGCATGAGACATGCTACATGTACACAAGTTTAAAGCACACACACGCAGCAAGTCTGGAAACACTTAGCAGTGACAGCCTGCACCACTGCATAGGAAAACTACCTTTAATTTCTAGACCCAGGACATCTGGGACAAAAGTAGGACTAAATGATGTTCATCACATGGCTGCCCTTTATTAACTTACAGACTATAATACTTTTTTGTCATAATGTTATGAACATATTCTGTTGTCTACTTTTTAAAGTGAAAATGTTCATTGTTAGTAGAAAGGATAATTTTACAGGAAAAAAGAAGTCATTTCAGACTTATGTGGTCATAGTTAGAATGTAAATGGATACTTATACAGTATTTCATAAATTCATGAAATGCACTGTTTTTCCCACCACCTGACTGTGATGTTGGTTCATATACATTATCAACAAAAATACAGCTGCCTGGAGTTTCTGGAAGATATACGCATATAGCACACACTCACACCCCATATACATGGAGGTAATATCCACGTGAAAAATTGGAGAGGTATGTGATACCCATGACTGCATCACCTGCCCACTAATCCAGCTCCCTGGGAGTTACTCTAACATTCCAAGCTCCTGAGCAGCTTCGAACAGCTGCCACAGGGGGGGGAGGAAAAAAAAAAGAAAAAAAAAAAAAAAAAAAGAAAGGAAAGGAAAGTAACCCCAAACCTCCAAATATGACAGTGAAATGCTTTTCCTTTTCTTCTTCTCTTACCTCTCCTCAAAATATTCCCCTAAAATAAACTGTGAACCACCCCCATCTGAACTACAAAGTAAACAAAGCTAATTTTGAACTGAATTTTTAACTTCTATCTGTAGAAATGGTACAATTCCAAAATCCAGCCCTTTCCCCAATGAAGTTTAACATTAGGGTATTAACTAAAAAGATTTATTCTAATAACTTCAGCTATGATGAGCAGTTCCAATTTTAAAAAGCATTGAAAGAGTCAAAATTCCCAATAACCCAATGCACCGATTCCTACATCCTTAAGAATGAGTACAAAGAAACATTCTAGCTGCACAGAGGAGATTTTAATTCAAACTCAGAAAAAAACCCCAACTAACTATGAGATTATGATATAACAACATTCAGGGGAAAAGTGCCATAAATTATACCAAACATACAATCCACGTAGTCCTTTATACTGCAAGAGAAAGACGTTCTTAATCTCTAGCTTTATTAGGGCTTGTCAATGATAGCAAACTTCTCGCTGCCACCAATAATAATCTGAATGGCACAGAACAGGATCAGATCGATTCTCTGAGGCACCAGAAAATTTCCTAGGTGATACGAACAATGACACATATAAATGCTTTGACTCACCAAATACTCTCTGGCATCATTGTAGTTCCCTGTATAAATAAGTCTATTTGTGGAGCAGGTACACCTCAGCTTTAATCAGCTCTGGTCCATACGATATGTTAGCAATAAGAAATTTTCATAGTGGTGCTTACTATCTCACATCTACCCAAGTAATAACAAGTCCTGCAAACAGCTCATATATGCAACATAATGACATGACGAGTGCTGCTGAATTCAAGTGTTTAAGTGTTAAGAACATAGATGCTCCAGCAGAGAAGACATCAGCCTAGTATTCTGGTATGGAAGATTATTTTCTTAGTTGTTCATTCTTCTGTCAATAAGCTACTTGGACAATTGAAAACACATTCTATATTTTCGAAATATAGTACTAACCCCAAATGGTCTTGACTCTTGATTTGAGCCCAATACAGCTGCCGTAATGCTAAGAATATTTTTTTCACAGCGAGGGTTGCCAAACACTGGAATAGGCTGCCCAGATGGGCTGTGGAATCTCCACACCCAGAGATGCAACAACTCGACTGGACACGGCCTGAGCGGTCTGATCTAACTTTGAGCTGCTTTAAGCTGAACCAAATGACCTCCAGAGGTCCCTTGGCACTTACATGGCTGTATTATTACTGGGTTAGAGACCACTTGGCCAAGCTGGACATCTATAAGTCCATGGGCCCTGATGGGATGCACCCGCAAGTGCTGAGAGAGCTGGCAGATGTTATTGCTAGACCACTCTCCATCATCTTTGGAAGGTCATGGGGAACAGGAGAGGTGCCTGAGGACTGGAAGAAGGCCGACATCACTCCAGTCTTCAAAAAGGGCAAGAAGGAGGACCCAGGGAACTACAGGCTGGTTAGTCTTACCTCTGTCCCTGGGAAGGTAATGGAGCAACTTGTGCTGGATGTCATCTCCAAACATGTTGAAGAACAGGAAGTTATTGGAAGCGGTCACCACAGATTTACCAAGGGTAAATCATGCCCGATCAATCTGATAGCCTTCTATGATGTTATAACTGGTTGGCTGGATGAGGGGAGAGCAGTAGATGTCATCTACCTTGACTTCAGCAAGGCTTTTGACACTGTCTCCCATAACATCCTCATTAGGAAGCTGAGGAAGTGTGGGCTAGATGAAGAGACAGTGAGGTGGATTGAGAGCTGGCTGTGTGAAAGAACTCAGAGGGTTGTGACTAATGGAGCAGTGTCAAGTGGGAGGCCTGTAACCAGTGGTGCCCCCCAGGGGTCAATATTCGGTCCAGTCTTGTTCAATATATTCATCAATGACCGGGATGAGGGGACAGACTGTATCCTCAGCAAGTTCATTGATGATACCAAACTGGGAGGGGTGGTTGACACTCCAGAGGGCTGCGCTGCCATTCAGCGTGACCTGGACAGGCTGGAGTGCTGGGCAGAGAAGAACTTAATGAGGTTCAACAAGAGCAAGTGTGGGGTCCTGCACCTGGGGAGGAAGAATGCTAGGCACTGATATAGGCTAGGGGTGGACCTGCTGGAAAGCAGCTCTGAGGAGAAGGATCTGGGGGTCCTGGTAGATAGTAAATTACCCATGAGCCAGCAATGTGCCCTTGTCGCCAGGAAGGCCAATGGAATGCTGGGCTGCATAGGGAAGAGTGTGGCCAGTAGGTCGAGGGAGGTCATTCTCCCCTCTACTCGGCACTGGTGAGGCCACAACTGGAATACTGTGTCCAGTTCTGGGCTCCCCAGCTCAAGCGGGACAGGGCACTACTGGAGAGAGTCCAGCGTAGGGCAACAAAGATGCTTGGGGGATTGGAACACCTCCTTATGAGGAAAGGCTGAGAGAGCTGGGACTCTTTAGCCTGGGGAAGAGAAGGCTGAGGGGGAGACCTTATTCTTGCTTATAGGTATCTAAAGGGTGGGTTGAAGGAGGATGGAGGCAGACTCTTTTCAGTGGTTCCCAGTGACAGGACAAGGGACAACGGGCACAAGTTGGAACATAGGAAGTTCCATTCAAACACAAGAAAAAACTTCTTTACGGTGAGGTTGACAGAGCACTGGAACAGGCTGCCCAGACAGGTTGTGGAGTGCCCTTCTCTGTAGATTTTCAAGACCCGCCTGGATGCAGTCCTGAGTGATGTGCTCTAGGCATTCCTGCGTCAGCAGGGGAGTTGGACTAGATGATCTCTAGAGATCCCTTCCAACTCTGAAAATTCTGTGATTATTCTAGTAATAATTGCAGTAGCAACAATATTAACAACAAACTGAGTCTACAAGACAAAAAGTGCCATATGAATATGTACACTAAACAAGGTAAAACATCTCAAAATTTCCTATGAATACGTACACTAAGTAAAACATCTCAAAATTTCATTTACTCCTCTTTTTAGATTTTCTTTGTCTTATGAAAAGGGATCTACCATGACTATGAAACAGATACTATAATTGGAAATTCATTCCATCTCATTAAACAATTTAAATGATACATTTGAATGAGGATAAATTATTAATGAAATTTAAAAAGTTGAATTAAAATTTAAAGATTACTTGGATATAGAAATAAATCTGACTCCTTTTCCAAAGATAAAGCTTTGTAAAATACAAAAGATCTGAAAATTGTACGGAGTAATTTTTTTAAAAAGTTTTGGTGGGTATAATCAATACAAAACCAGAAAGAAAATGCAACTAAAAGAACATTACAGCTCTGTATCCTATTGTGATTATGATGACATCATTGCTAAGTAATTAGTAAAACAGTTGATTAAGAATTGTATTTTCATGACACATGTTAATACTTAGAGAATTTTGACAGTTAATAGCAATAGCTGTAGGAGAGCAAAGTATAAAACACAGTATTTATCCTAAAAAAGTTCTTCATACTGCAGAGGATAGATGCAATGGAAATAAAACAAAGATTTATTCAAAATAGCTACTGCTTATTAATTTTTCCTGAGGCCAATAAAATCTAAAGGTAGAAATGTTAAGAGTGGAGAGGGGAAGGACTAGAAGAATTAAAATCCTTAAAACTCTCTAAATCATTGCAAAGTCAATAAGGCCAGTGGGGATTGAGAACATTACAAAAGTCCCAACTGTACATGTAAAATAAAAGAATGGATAAAACATATGTAAAACGTGAACATTTTTATATTAAAAAGAACAGTGTTCCAACTATTATTGCCCTGATTAGCAAACTGCTTGCTATAAGAATAGTGAGGGCTGGAAAGCATGATCTGTACAATTTACCTCACTGATTCTCAAGAAAAACATGATGTCAGGAGCCTGATGGTAGGTGGTCTTTGAAGGCACTATGTTGATTTTGCATAACACAGATTCAATTTAAAGTGTATGTGGAAATAGACAACACACATCCAAAGCACAAACCACGATATATTACCTTTGTACGTAGATATGTTACAGCACAAATTCCTCCAAATTAAAGGTTAAACAGCTCCCAGAGGAAGAGTAGTCTAGCCAGCCCCACAGCAATGTAATCACGTTACAGACCCCAGAGGAAGTTAGAAGCCATCAGGACAATCGCCTTTGGACTCTACGGTAGAGCTAGACGCTGCTGCCAGTAGCCGATTTTCCACAAGCAAGAATCTGTTTTTAAAAACAGCTCTAATCCATTTTGCAGCAAGCACCACAGCCTAACGGTAATATGGAGCAGGAAATGGTCAAAGTCTAGCTGCCTTACTCACATGGAACTGTTTCACATGTTCTCACTAATAAATATTCACCCACTGTAGTCTTCCTTCTGTCACTTTATAGAGGATATACTGGCCCGCTACTGTATCACTTTTGAGACTGTAGGATATGAAAATTTATTTCTGATTGTTTGGTTTGTTTTTTTTTTAACTTTAGCCCAATTTGGAATTTTGCATGAAATGATCATTAGGTAAAGAGAGAAACAAGTAGGCTCCCCCTCTTCCATTATCTGAACAACTGAGGCTCGCTCACGTTTATTTGCCTTTTCTTCCATTCCTGGCAACACAACACCCCACTCCAAGCAGCAAGGGTGAAGGAGGACCCTCTGCTGGTGCAGTTATTCTGTAGGACACAGTAGGGGACTCATCTAGCACATGGGAAGGCTGGGAATGAATGTCTTCAGGATGAAGGGAATTCAAACTACATCTACATTTTGTGCTTGTCAATAGCAATTACACAGCAAAGAGCACAGCTGTATCCTGCTCTCGGGAGAGACATTCTCAGTTTGGATCCCAGCTGGATGAAGTACTCACTGTGCAACTCAAACACACATCTCAGCTGAAAATCCCCCCAGAAACTGTGCTATTTTGTACTGACTCTCCCCTTCAGATACGCCTAATTCTCTCCATTGACTGCCCCACTTGCTTAACTCTCACAACTCTATGCTCTTGTGATACTCAGACACCTAATTTTTAACTATTGTTATCCTTAAATTGAAGGCATCAGGTAGGTGTTCTGTACATCCTCCTGTTAGGCTAAGGCTGAGACTCTGTTTTTCTGCCACCCCCTAACCTGACATTGCAGCCACACAGAGCTGCCAATGCCTGGTTCTAGCTGTAGAGCATGAGAATGCTGTCGGGTCTAGGCAGGATTTGCCAGATGCTATGCCTCAAAGGAAGAGGGAGAGAAACAGTATTTTGTGGTAACAGTGCCATACAAAATAACCATAAACAGCACATGGCTACTTTATTCTGAGTCTATTCCTGAATCTCAGGCTGTTCCTGAAGTAAATGTGTGTTGTAGTTCAACTTCTGGCAGTCAAATAATTAAAGAGAACTTTCAGTCTAGCCCCGACGAGCTCCTTTCAAAGATCTAGAAACTCACTTCAAAAGAAACTGCCACAGAACATTTTCTCTAGTGGCTTTTCATTCAGCTTGGCATAGCAGTCGTCTTTTCTGTCCAATTGTTTCTCAGCTAAAAGCACATCCTTCCCTCAGTTGCCAGCTTATTCATTTAGTTAAGAGACACATAGCCAATGTGTCTCACTTTCCAACTTGCTTACAACTCAGTCTTATAACACCTTCTCTTCTCACATGGGGAATCATTACTGGGGTTCAGTATAAAGTCATATTTTCTTTAGATTTAGTCTCAACGTGAATATTTGTCTGCTAATGCAATAATTGCCAAAGCTTATTAAAAAGGGATAAGCAAAAAAGTAAACATACACATGAAGTAACTGATGACATAAAGAGGCCTAGTGATTAATTCCCTTTTCAGGCACTAAATACAACATATCCTCAATGTTATACAGTCTCATATAACTTCATATCATCTACTAAAAAATGTTGTTTATAATGGCCCTTCACAAAGGTGCTAAGGATGGGCCCAATGATGCCAGATGTTGAGAAATTTCAATTCCAATTAATTTTAATGAGAGCTGAAGGTATTCTGAATGTCCACCCCAGTTGCTAGTTAAGTAGTGACCTCACAGTCACACTGGAATTTCTGAATCCTAGTAAAATTATGTAAAAAGACACACACAGCACCAAACTGAAGTCGGTAGGTTCACCCTACTTTCAATTCACTGTTAAAAATGTCCACTTTCCCTCTCTCTCAACAGATCTGATCCTTTTCTACCTGTTTTCCCTCTCTGTTTTCTTCTACTGCAGTGACCAAGGAAGAAGACAGCTGCCCAGCTCCTACATGCTCACGCTAAAAAAACTCAAACGTTTTTCCGTGCCACTCAAGCTTCACATCATTCCAGATGCCCCACTCTCTCTGCACAGTAGTGTGGACCGCGATCTAAGTTTTGAGAACGTGCTGGTACTAAACACGTTTTGGAGGATAAGGGAGGAATATTTCCTACTGAGCCAATTTATCAGAGATGCAATCAGTTTCCCACCCTCACAGCAGGATTGCAGAGACAGGCATATTTGGATTCAGAACACTACAAGTTAGAAATTTAATATTAAAGTAACAGAATGCATAGTTTCTCACAAGCTGCAGTTAATATAGAGCAAAAATAGGCTAAATAGACTGTTTCCCAGAGGTAAATGAGATTTTCACCTACATTTCTATGGAAAAGGGGAGTACTGAAGCCTTCAGACTGTTTCTTGCCTCCTACAGCTGGAAATAGTGAGAGGAACTGTAAACCGAGTTTTGAGAGGGACAGACTGAGGGCATCTGCCTCAAATTATGTTGGGAGCAACTGTTACATAGTATGCTTGTACTTAAATAGATGAATTTCTGTGCACTGCCAAGATTATAATTTCTAGTCTGCCTCAGTCTCTACCTCTATTTCTTTTGGCTCTAAAGCAAGGCAGAACTAGAGATGCTATATGACCTTCCCAGAGAAATAAAAAACGCCCAGACATACAGCCCAGTTATCTCAGTTCAGCTAGTTAACATACATCAGCTGAACCATCCTAACTGCTTCTGGACCCATTCTTATGTGCTTGTTCGATTTACAGGCCAAACTATTGACAGAAGGCTAAACTGTAAAGCAGTAATAAAACGTGCTTAACACTGAGCTTTCAGAATCTGAGCTAGAATTAAAATTGAGGATCACTAGCTCCTCATTCTGCACATTGGTTTTACGACACACATGGAGCAATACTAAGGAATATAGCACACTCGTATTTGCTTCTCCTAGCACTCCAATATGATATTTCAAGACCTGAATGGGTACACAGTAAAGCGCTCCAAAATTACTCCGTAGTAAACAGAAGTCAGCTTACTGGTTTGATTTACTGTTTTCGGTCTGTCTTGCATGGACTTATTCATGTGTTTAGTTTTAAGAGTGAGTAGGCCCATCAGGGCTAGTGGGGCTACTTAAGTGCGTAAGACTCTCTAAAATCACTAGCGTATTATCCTTGCACTGAGGAAGCCTTAAAACCATGTTACTTATCACATGGGGTGGAATTTATCTCATCTACCACCTTAGGCAAAAAGTCAGGCATCTAATCTAAGGGAACAGTTTCCCATTCAACCAGGATAGATAAAAGCTCCATGGGAGAACATTTGTCCCCACTTTAGATACCAATCTTCGGACAGTTTTGGGCAAGATGCCTCTCACTGTGCACTTTATTAATACAGGAAGCTCAGCTAACTAGCTTAGACTAGACACTGAATTTATACATGGCTAAAATTAAGGAGACCTCCAGAAACTCAAACCATGTGTGAAAGCTTCAAAATGTGAAATTGGCCACTAAATGTAAGGTTATATTAATCTCATCAAGAGGGCCAGATAAAAAGCAGTGAAGCTAAAGCAAACATAACCACCAAGAGCATTAACTGTTGATGTTTTGGGTTTATTTTCTATTTTTCAGAACAGAGTGCACGTGAACTCAGTATTTCATTAACAAGAATCATGCATACATATATACAAAGGTGATCATATGCATACTCTTTTTTTAATGTATGATTTTTACTTCTTGAGATAACCAGAAATGAATACAAGTCTGCTGCTCTAGGAACATTCATCCCCAAGGAAGTATAACTACAGCAAAATCATTTTAGATATAAAATTTCTCAGGACTCTGCTCTCACTGTAAGAAACTTGGAAGGCAAGGAGAAACAATGGCTATTTTTCCACCTCGTTTATTTTTTGTTCATCAAAACTGGGTTGTTACTTCTAGAATGAGCAACATACTGCCTGCAGTCTAGTTAGCATTTAAAAGTGGGTATTATGCTTATGAACTAAATATTCACATATTATTCTTGAACAAACAAAAACATAGTATGAAGCCAAACTGCATGTTAAGAGACATCACATTCTTTTCAGTCTATAGTCATCACTAAAAAAAAAAAAGGATAGGTAGAGGGATATTGAAAAGGAAAAGCATTGGTACTCTCGACATGCAATTAAGGATCCATCTGAGGGACTTCAAGGCAGCACATCATTAGAAATTCAGTGCTATAATGCAGATAAATACAAAAGAATTTAATGTTTCTCAAAAAATCATTTGAAAATGGAATATGACATCCACATTAGTATTTATAGATACAAATAGTACTTATGTGGAATAATGCTTGATGTAGGCACACACATATACACTTGCATTAATTTTAATGCCATTATCACAACACAATACTAGGAATTACTTACAAACATGATGTCCATAATACAAATCTAGAAAATGAGAACTCTATTTTAATCTGATGGTTTTGAAGTAAACATTCATTTGAGAAACTTCTCAGGAATAGAAGCATATTGAAGAACTGATATGCAACAGCAAGAAAACTGTGATCTTTATGCAAAGTATTTTCTCAATCAGAATTTTTTCTTTCAGAATCAGCAGAAAAATTTTGAGAGTAATGAGAGTTTTCATTTTTCTCCTCACTTTCTCTCAATGTCCCATTTTTCTTTACCAGGCCTCAAGGAAAGAAGCAAGAGAAATAGGAACCTACACACAAAATACTACACTGAAACCAAAAACGTGGTGATGAGGGCAAGTTTCAAAAGGTCTCTTTGTTCCCTGCTTCTCTCTTCTCAGCTCTGTTAAAAGATCCCCTAGCAAATTCCAGTGACAGCATAGTAGATGGAACTTTCTCCAGCAGACGTGCACACCTCGCCATTTATTACTATCCTATATGTACAGAAAGGCACTCAAGGAAATCAAATATTTGCTTAGGATGCTTTGAGAACATTTAGAAGATAAAATATACCAAAATACATGGCATATTAGCCATCTTTAAAGTGCTTGTTTTAACCTAGTAATCTGTTGTTCACCATAAAAACTCACTGCATCAAGGTACAACAGAAGTATCATTAAAGAGGTGTTACTAGGATTTTAATTGTTAATTCTTCCAGAAAGAGGCAGACCATTAGACTACATTACAATGAAGATAATTTTTCAAGTCCTTAAGTACTAAGTGACTCTCACGCTCATGAGTTAGAGGATCAGACAATAATCCAGTTCAACAGCTCAGTCAGCTCTTGTCTTGCTCCTGACAAGCTGAAGAGTTGGACTTCTCAACACTGTCAAGTATTTAAATCTTGGAAGAAATCTAAGCAATTACTTCTTTCTAAGAATTATCACCTCAGTCATTTAATTCTCATCTGAGTAGGAACACACTTGCAGAAATGACAGACTTATGTGCTGCTTTAAAAAAAAAAAAAAAGTAAAAAAGAAAAAATTAGAAGAATATTGGAATTTGGAAAATTTTTCAACTCAAAGTTAAACTGTGTTCCCCAAAAAAAACTATGGAAAAACCTAAATTTATAATAGAGAAGTAAAAGCAATTCGTTTATACTGATAAAGACACTACTGCTCAAGCTGCCAACCTTCCACTGCTTTCCAGTCTGGAGGACATCCAAGAAATGAGAATTGCAGGAGCTCAGTGCATCCTTGCCTACACCCTTACCCAAGGGACCTCAGCACAGAACACAAAATGAGCTGCCTTTTCTAAATAATTTGCATAATTCAGCTGTGTGCGAGGTTGAATATTTACTACAAACTACATATCTTCCCTTCTTGGCTAGAGAGCAGATGGATGTAGATTCATACCTTGCTGGCTGCAGGGCAGGTCAGAATTTGTCTGCCTTCCCTTTGCTTATTACTGTTTTATCTTTTTTTATACTGTAGCCTTATTCCATTTCTCTGGATACCCTGAAACTACAGTAATACTATTTGAAATGAACAGGAAAACACCACCTTAAGTATTTTATTTCATTATGGTTAAGTATAGGTGAGCTACTGTTACGCATTTAAAAAAATTAAAATCATGAGGACTTCAATGCCAGACTTGAGCCTGCTGTGATGTGATATATGAAGGCACTGGAGACCTCTGCCTATCTTTGGTTGGTGTCCAACTGGAAATTGATCGCCCACCATTTTTCTTTAAAGCTTGGGTATATCTTCAGAATCCTGGGCAACATTTCCTTTCTCAATAAAATAGGATCCAAATACCTATGAAGACGTGCAAGAGCTACAACTGAACTTACGGCAGATGCCACATTTGCCTACTCCCTGCATCACCCGTAACCAAAAAATGCTACTTTGTAAAAGACCTTTGTACTCCTCAGTATTGAAAAATAGTATATAAACCCATTTTTAATATGCATACATATATATAAAATGGATTTTGAACCTATGCAGTTTTGTTTTGGTGGGTCCCTTAGCATATAAGCAGTAAAAGTTATAGGGATGTTTCATATTCCCAGTTCCTTATAGAAATGGATTGGGAAAGCTGTTTCCAATACTTTGCCAGTGTACATTTTAATAGGGAAAAATAACTGCTGATTATTATGAAACAATGAGCCACATTTCAAGTAATCCAGCCAATCAGTAGAAAGGATTTGAAGCCTTCTGGTTTATATTTGCGTGCAAACAGCTGTATTTCATTTTTTAGCCTCTTTGTTTTCCATAGCTTTTTAACTTTTTGTCAGATAAAATCCCTGTTGTCATGGTGGCCAACACACTAGCAAAATTATGGTGGAGGAAGGGGGAGAGTTATATGGGAATGGAAAGCCCTCTGGTTGAAGTTTGGGGGGAAAAACAACACCACCCCACAGCAAAAATAAAATGAATGTGTGGAATAAGAACAGTTCATCTGTAGGTAAAATATTGACTCCAGAATATATTACTTGTAATTTAAATAGTGTTATTGTAGTGATCCCAAATCACAACACTGAATAACTTACTGCTAGAAGATAGTATAAAAAAAAATACTCTTATCATTCAAACTTGACACTGTAGAATTCCTAAATTCCTAGTTTTGATAAAAAGTTATAACTTCCTTAGGAAACTGTTTGGATTTGTTTTAATAAAGCAGCTGGGGAAGAATGAACACTGGAAGAAGTCCAGCTGCAGTACGTGCAGTTCTTAAAAATTAAAAGTAATAACAATTTCATTACTTTAATAGTTTATTGCCTCTTTTGAGATTTACTTTAAAATTTAATAAGTTTGTTGCGCTACAAAAATCTGAGTAGAATTTCAGTAGGGTCAAAAAGTCCAAATCTAGCTGGCACTGCAAATTAAAATGAGCTTGGTGTTCTCAGTTCAGACCTCCTGGGACAGAAGTTAATGTCACAGAACTACTGTATACAGAGTACAATACTGTAAGTGCTCCATACTCTGTGCACTCCATGCATGTGGCTTGCATGCTGGCCTAATCAAGCCAGTATTTTAGTATTATGGGAAGCTTTGATCAGGAAAGATCCAAGAAATAATTGCAAGACTCAGCTGACAGCCTAGAAGAAGAAAACGTCAGGTTAGGCAATGGCCAGAAGTCTAAGCAGAGAGGGGCTTCATAGTACAGAAGTTTAGTGCATGAACGCATCTGTGCTTTCAATCTCTTTTCAAAGAACAGCCACTTCTGAGAACATGGAGAACATCCAAGAGAAAACCCCAGCATTTAAACTCAGTGGGCCAAATTCAAAGGCTTGCTTAGAACTCTGACTTCCAAACATAGCCTTCTCATGTCAAACACACAAAGCAGTTAAAGTAACCTTTAAAATCTTTTCTCTCTGATATGGCCCAAGTTGACCCTCAAATTCCATGTGATGTTTTGCTACAAACTAATCAGAAACGCAAAATGTACTTGTTCAAAATTGTTTATGTACTATGTAAAATTGATTTTTTTTTCTTTAATACTAAAATTTAGTCCATCTGTTGCGAAAACAAAATATTCTAAATATATACAAAGAGTAGAACTGCTTCATTCCATTCGCTGTATCCTGTGGTAGATGCATTTTCATCAGTATGTTTGTCTTGCAGACAAAATGAATATCAGATGGTGGTTTTGAAAAAGGGCAGACCTAACATGAGGTGATTAGTTTCAAAAACAGATTTTTATTCTTGATAAATTATTACCAAATACAATCATCTGTTGATTGAGGATATAAAACAGATTGGTCATAGCATAACCCACAGGTTAAATGAAAAACGGAAATAATAAGTTTATTTAACATAGTCTTGCATTAAGTTCCCAAGCAGTGCAAACCTAAGGCAAATAATTAGATTTCCAATTTAAAGACATACACTTGCTAAATCAGACATTTCTTGAGGTCATCTATTTTTTTATTGGCTATTCTGTCTACATTGTGTACTACATATGTACACGGACCTTTACACATGTATATAAATATATCATTCCAACTTGCAACCAATGATAAATGTACTTTGTACAAGACTTATCAAATGAAATTGCCGTTGCCATTTTATTCAATTAAAATCCATAACCTGATTATTTGTGAAGAAATTTGAGAAAACTGTTGGCCTACGAAAAGAAATTCTAGTTGAGGCCTACAGAGAAAAAGAAAGTGATTTTTAAAGCAGTAGGAGTCCTAGGAAGCAAAGAGCTTTGACTTACTAAAAGAAACTCATAACAATACTTGCCTAGTAGATCTTATTGAAATGGTGGCACAATGAATTATGTATGTTTTAGGAAGAAATTATACTGCTTGAAAACTACCTTCTTTTATCTTAGAGACAATTATAGTTGCACTGTGTTTAACATGAAGAAAAAAGGATGTGGAAGAATGTGACCCCAAGTTTACCCAAGTCACTCGCATCCGAGTAAAAATTATGATCTTTTATCATATTTTCATTGAATTCTATGACATGTAGTCATCTAGGCAAAGTTTCCTCTATAAAAGTTCGCATTAACATGATAAAATTACGGCCACGCATATAAGCATTCCAAGTTTAGTAGTGACAAGCATACAAAATGAAATCACGGAAATTTCCCATTCTTGGTGACAGCTCTGTGACAAGGTTTTTAAATCAAAGCTAACTGCTGACTAGAAGTCTTTACCTTCTTTATGGGGACCATGCTCTATTAACTGGAAGTCTTCTACCAACCATAAAGCTTATCCAGTTCCTCTGTTAAAGATTCTAAAAATAGTGGGCTAAAACTATAAAAAGCTATTCTTTTGCCTCTGTTTTGGTTAGTGTGCAAAATTTTCACATATAAAAAAAAGCTTCACCCTCATCTATCCTCCAACTGTTAGTAGCAGGTTTACTCTTCCAACATTCAACCTGAACACACTTTTACCATATTGAAGTGGGGGAAAAAATAGCAAATTTTGCATTCTTGAGCAAACAGAACTATTTAAAGTGGAAGAAACAAACACATTGCTAATTTCACTTTAACATCATTCTCAGATTTTTAAGGCCTTCATAAACAGGTAAGTGGTTTTGGACATCGTTGCTGAATAAGGATAATTTCATTTTATACTTTCCATAAAGTACTTGTACATACCCAAGTACATAAAGTTCCACTGATGTGTAAATTACAAAGAGTGGTAGGTTTGTTTCCCCCCTCCCCCAGCGGCCTTTAATTCTATAGTAGGTGTGAGAGTTTTCTGGTGTACATATATTTTGTGAACAAAACTCTCATTTACTGTTTAGAAAAGAGTTTTTTAGTTTGTTTTGGGTTTTTGTTCATGTGTGTGGGGTTTTGGTTTTTTGTTTGTTTGGGTTTGGGTGTTTTTTTTGTTTTTTTGGGGTTTTTGGTTTGTTTTTTTTTTTTTTTTTTTTTTTTTTTTTTTTTTTTTTTTTTTTTTTTTTTTTTTTTTTTTAATTTGTGCTATTCAAACTATCAATGATACTGTTAACTTGTCTCATTTTGTTCAATGGTTTTGCTTTTTCATTGCAGACTTTTTCCAGATGGGAATTAATGGGGATCCCCAAGAACTTTATCATGGTTTTTAGCCAGCAGAATCTATTTCTCGTACTGCCTTTGGAGTATCTTTTGTTCATTCCAAGTGCTATTACTTAGGATTTGATATAATTGACTCTTAAGCCCAAGACTTCTCTGAATACCATCATTTGCTTCATAAGGCATGAGGCACACTAAAGTAAAGGGATCAGCAATCATCATTAGAACATAATTCTATGAAGTTTAATTCTTCTCCCTCCTATCAGCCATCTGCATTTATTCTCCTGTTG
>VFFE01009207.1:5542120-5583846 GCA_008921705.1 Burhinus oedicnemus
CTCCATGGCCATAAAATACAGTGCAGGCATTCCTGTCAAATGAACAGGGGAGAGATTGGTTCACAGTCTCTTTGGTTAAGTGTATTTGTATGTATTCAGCTCTAAGCAACGTGCAGGAGAGCATCTAGCTGATTATTATTGGGTTTGCCAGCTTTACATTATGCAACAGTAACAGTAAAATTATACAATTAAATTTATGTCAGACAAGAAAGGTGGACTGAATAGCATGAATGGGTAAACTCTAAAAAAGCAGGACTCAATGAACAGGAAAATTTTAAGTACACAAAGTATATATACATGTAGACATCAAACAACAGCAGCTACAAGATCCCACATCAGGCTTGTCCAGTAGGTGACTGAATTGTACTAAAAGTACTAAGAATTTAATACTAAGTAAAGCATGCAGAAACTTGTTCCTCAAAAGTGGCAAACCATGCGCTACGAAACTGATCTTATTTTTCAGAATTCACATCAAACTAACATTGTAGTGCAGTCTTATCACTTACTATCAAATGTGTGACATGGAGAAACTTTCACCAGTTCCCTTATTCTTGCTTCAAAGACTGCAGAGCAACATCAAATGATATACAAAATACTTCTGCAGGTCTTTTCTTATCATAGTCACAGAAGGGATTTTAACAAAGTGCTGTCACCCTTTACACGTCTACAGCCTCACAAGAAATGTGCATGTATTCATAAAAGCTGTAAAGCCAAAGTTCTGTAATGTCAGTGACTGACATTCATACCAGTCAAGTAGAAGTTCAGTGAGTGTTTCTCAGCATTTACTGTTCAGAAGAACAGAGTTCCTTCACTGAAATGGATCTGCTCCGAGCCATAGTTTAGTTCTTTTTCGCAGAATCTGGAAACTACTGCATGGACTCAATTTGTACTTTTCCTGCATATTCACTAACTATTTAACAATGTCCCCAGGAATTTCCATCTTTACATGGGCATCATTCAACAGTTTAAATAAAGATACACTCGTGTTTTCTATTATTCCTCTCTACCCACCCTCAAATGCGTCCTAAGTTTAGTTTTGAGTATGGCTTTATCTTAGCCTGTAATTTTCACAAAATCTAAGTATCATTGCTCCAGAGACAAACTTAACCATGCTTAACTTAGCCAATACATCACTTGAACACAACTTTACATAGCTCCCGAGGATCATAAAGTAGCTTGGGCATGGAGTTTTCACTAAGAAACAAAGACAAATTACATCTCCACTAACCAAACAACTTGCTATCAGTAGGCTCAGCTGTGACAACAGAAATGTTTGTCTTCTCTTTTTCTACTCTAGGTCTCAGAGGCAAGAGTATGCTCAGTCATCGCTGCGGATGCTCCCACAAAGAAGCTCACTCTCCAACTTTTCCACTTTGAATTTTTTTTGTTTTTATTTTTTACACTCCAGACAGCATTTGTTTAATCCATAACCTTAAGTATGGTGGGCAACTGCTAAAGTCTGCGCCTGCCTCACTGATAAAGTGAGATTCTGCAGCATGTTGAGTAAAGGCATAGGTCTTTCTGCCAGGGATGAAAGTATGCAAGAATATAACTTCTCTATAAGTGAAAAAGTACAGAAATAACATGTAACTGTTTCTTACTATAGGTAATGTCAGTGAAACTTAGACCAATTCTTTATTCTCTAACCTCAGTAGAGTGTTTCCACAACTCTCTGAAAAGGAGATTTCTTTGAGTCTTCTAGTATCAGATCAAATGTTTCATGACCTTCCCTAAAAAAAAATTACCAAAAGCAAAGTCTATTTTCTTGAAAATTTCCTCTTCAGCCCCCCTGGGTTCCAAAGTGTACTGGCTTTTTTCCTTCCTGGCTCTAGGCAAAGATAGAAACTCTAAAACACAGGTATCTTGGCTAAGTGAAAACAGGACAAGATTTTTTTTGTTTGTTTGTTTTGGGGGTTGTTTGCACTATGAAAGAACACATATGGGAAACTAAGAAAGCAAAGAAAGAACCCTCAAACCCTGGCTGAGGCAACTGCAGAGTGATGAACTGCAGGCAGAAAGAATGGAAAGGGACTTCACAGCACAAGAGAAAAAATAAAACCAAAACCACACCAACAAGAAAATGAATTTAGGCTTCCTCTTAGCATGCAGAAGTTAGCTGGGGGATGTGGAATAGACTTAGGCTTCAGGGGAGCCTAAGAATAACCACTAGGGGAAGATCACACTGTCTTTCCACCTAATATACTCAAAAAAGAGGTAAGGAATGAGGCTTAGATCAAAACCATGGCTATTTTCTGCAGTTCATCATGTAACTGAAAAAATAAAAGCACTCAAGAAACCTCCCAACCTTGCCTGATATAGGACAATTGCACAAAAGCAGTAGAAAGAAAAGCAGGAGTCCCTATATCACCTCATCCTGTCTGTATGTGAGCACAAAAAGTTCCAGAGAGTCAGAGAAGGACAGCTGCTCTCTTCACTAACCAGCTCAAGGCTCTTCCTACTGAAAGCTATCTCACACTCAGAGGGATGACTGGTGTTCAGAGCTGATGAATCAACAGCCCATTTCCATTGATTCTAGTGAAAATGTCATTTTTGTCTAGGTTGAACGCATTTTCAGTAACTTATCTTTATTTCTCTGTTGCTCAAGCATCAACATGTAACGTTTGCTCGAGTGATGTTTGAAAGAACCGCTCTTAAACTAACAGGAAAGTGTCTTGGACAGTGTTGTCAGGATGTCCATAAATATGTTGGCGCAACTTCAGTATATATATGTTGTTTCTGTCATTTGATATCGAACATGGATTTGTCACAACAGCGATACTGGATGCCGCAAATTTTTAACTACACAGTTAATTCCTCTTTTGAGTATTCATGTGTAACCTATAAGGAATAGAATCAATAACACACACAACAGTATTAACATAGGATGAAGACTTTCCACAAAAGCCTTGCTAAAAGGATGAGCACACTACAAAAGATTCTTCCCTAGAAACTTAATCCTTCAGAAAGAAGAATTTACTGGCTCTGGAGGACATTAACCTTCCTCAAAAGCAAAAGAGATCTCCTGGCACATCCACTTATAATATTTTTAGAGCAAGCCTTTCAGCCTTTTGCTTTCAGCCTTTCATTAGCTACCCAGGATAAGCATGGCACAACATATGCAACAGCTTTGAGAAACAAAACAGAACCACCAGTCAATGCCCTAGAAGGGAATCCCTCCTTGGTGAAACCCTGACTCCAAGAAAGTTACATTGTAAATCTCTTCATTGCGATCAGCTATCTGCCTGCCTTTCCCCATTCTAGACATTTTAGTTTTGCTCTGAACTGTTCCCGCCCTGGCTGGGACAACAGCGTGGTGCTTTATCTATCAAGTTAAAACCCACCTACACTCAGTGCCGCTGCAGATGGGGTGAAATGGCTGTTGTACAATCAGAACATGTTCATATTTCCTATACAACTAAACTCCATTGATTAAAGTTATGATGCAGCTACCTCGATAACTTTGAGCTCCCAAACTAATATTTGCATGTGATGTCTATGAGCTGAGACTAAAATTCCACTTTCTAAGAGCAGGATAACATGTAATTAATTATTGCAAAGCGTTCTGAAGACAAAAAAGGCCATACAAAAAACCCAGTATTACTTTTCTGTGTCACGACTGCAGAGATAAGCAGCGACCACAAAAAAGTGCAGCATTCATAGCCCACATTTTTCAGAGGTGTTGACTTTTCCAAAGCAGGACAGTAAGGGACAGAATACGGAATTGCTGAGTGTGCTCAATGAGAAACATGAGTAATGAGGCATAGCACTATCTTTTCTAAATGGAAAAACATAACCAGAAAGGGCAGGAAATGCTATTACTGAAGCTGTAAAAAAAATATCAACAATTTTATACAAAAGCAAGTTTTAAACTAGTTCCAAAGATGCGAGATACATTTAATAGTTTCCTTTTCCCATGTCTGCTTTTTTAGATTACCAAGAAAACAGACTGCAATAACAGAACTGATGCTGCAAATAAACTTAGGCGAAACTTCCCGATTTTGCCAGCTGTTTCACTTTCAAGCACAAATTCAGTCATTTTTCAAAACTTGCTAAAATCTTCATAGAGCATAACAGACAGAAAAGCCAGAGAATCAGCAATACTAGAATAACAATAAGAAAACTCGTGCAAAACAGGATAAAACCCCAAAATCTTATGTTTGGATTCTTCTTTCAGTAACACATAGAGTTTCTGACAATCCCCATATTATCAATACATCACATCGGCTTTATGGTAGCCCTGTAAAACACAACAAAGACAGTGGATGCATACAGACATGGTTAAATCCAATTGAGTTAAATCCAACTGCGAGATAGGGGCTAGCGTTAAGTTTCAAACCACAGCAGCAAAACACAGGAAGTATATGAAACTTCAGGGTGAGATAGAGATGTGCTGACCTTGTAAAATACCAACAACAAAAACAGTGGCAAGTTGTGTGCCAACGCGTTCACAATGATGCAATCCACCACTTCAGCTGACAAACCACTAAATTGCAAGACCATGAGTTTACATAGGGCATTTTCCTCTCCTTTGCGACAGGAGAGAAAGGTCATCTAGCAATATGACTAGAGCTGAATTCTACCTGCACCCTTTAGTATTTGCAACCACTTGTCATGAAAACTGGGATCAATCTAAAACACAACAGTAGCTCCCCCACATGTTGAGTGGCTGTGACAGTTCAAGCATGCAATTTTACAGCAGGCAGCAAACAAGATTGGGAATTCAGGGTTAAAATCTCCAGTGAAATTTTGTCTTATAAAGTAATGAAAGTTGACCAAGAGAGTAAATCAAATGGATCTCCTGACAAACTGAAAACAGCTGTTTGGCTGAGTTTGTCTCTGATTTAAGTTTGGTAATTATTGCCCTGCTGTGGCTCAAGGTTATTCTGTATTAGTGAAATAGGATATCATATGAAAATCATCCAACTTCTTAATTTACTGTAGCATCAAAAATTCCACTGTACAAAAATAAGCCGGAAACGTAGCCTTCTAAAAACTTACCTATAAACCTTTTAAATGCCCATTTATTCTTCTGACACACAATTACACAAAATTTAACTACAATAAGCTAGAATATCTAATGCAAAACAAATGATATGTCACCTCTGGTCACTCCAAATATGTTTTCACATAAATACACTGAAAAACAACTTTATAAACTTGCAGTCAGTGATGCAGCATCTTAGCTTAATAGCCTACTCCCTAGACTATTATGCTCTACATTAGCATGCAGAAAAATTTTCAGATTCTTACAATAAACTCATTCTTACACCAGAAACTTTCTTTTAAGGTCTTCTCATACCAATAGCAGCACAAGATACAAAGCCACTAAATTTAATTTTTCAAAGTTGAAAAACTTCTTAAAGAAAGCATGGTAGACATTTGATAATTTAAATGGAAGTCACTCAACTAATACTTGATCCCCCATTAATTCCAAAGTATATTGTGGGTTTATTAGTTACTTTTATTTAGGTTATTAGGTGCCTTTATTGCCTAGGAAACGTGAATCAATAATTTATGTTAATAATGTAATTGCTATGGTATTGTTGGTTTGCCTGTTGGACAGCAAACAGAGTACAAGTTCATGCAAGTGTTTAATTGGCTGGAGCATCATTTTTAATGTCTAAGAAGTTAAGAAACACCATGTGTGTTCTGTGAGCAGTGTACTCAGATTTCTGTTCTGGAAATTCAACAAAAAAATTGGCTCTCCCTCACACACAGGCTGGAATTTTTGAGTCAGTACCAATTACTGTACATTGCTAGACTGAATCTTTAATTCTAAAAACACAAGTGTAACACAAAAGTATTTTATTAAACAAGAATACAATCCTAGTAAATTACTGCAAATCAAAGTGCTTATTCTTTTCGAATCTTTCTTTCAAGATCAACTGGAAGTCTCAAATCAAATGATTCAGGTGATTTAAGGTCGGCTCCAAGTAAACATCGAATTCAGCTCAGTACATTAGAGGAATAATTTCCCTTGGAGAGTGAGTTATCATAGATTAACTGCAAACAGGCATCTCAAGAGTATCCTTACTTTACTCAGCACACCATCCTCCTTTTGTTTCCCTTTTTCTCAGTTGAGATATATGCAAATTAAACCTTTGCCAAAACAAAATGTGTGTATATACATTCTAAAAAATGTGATAATTACTGGGTATATGCCACAGAAGTAGCATTTTGAAAATACCACACTGCTAATAAATTTTTTTATGTCAACAAAGATTGCACAGACTCAAGCAGGAATAGTAGTAAACTAACTGTTTACTCTTTTTAAAATAGAGTGGCCTCTACACAAGTCTTTCTGAACATGTAACACAAAGCAGGCAGACATCAATCTGAAATCCCTTCTGCATAATCTTTGCCAAGGAGCAATTTCCATATTGACTTTGTTTAAATACTTATATAATAGAAGCCAATAAAGGCACTTTGGCTGTGTGTGCATCTTGATGCTTTTCATAGCCAAAGACGCCCAGCAGCATTGCAGAAGAAACCAACTGGAAGCAAGTGAAGTCCCCACTGTTGTGAATGAAAGGCCCCTTAAGAGAAGCAGCTAAATTGAAAGAGAAAGAAGTAGAAGGGCACAATAATTCTAATTTATCTGCTGATCTCAAGATGCTTTGTACTTAAGGCAACATCGGAGAACACCACCAGCTAACTACCAGCTGGTGTACAGTGAGCTCCAGCCTTGCCCCTTATAGAAGGATGGAAAACAGATGACCTAAAAACAAGCTCTACTGGCTTAAGTGGCTTCAGATATTTCCCCTGCACACTTTCAGGCATCCCTTGGAAGCATCTTTCTAGCTGCTTTTCACTCTGAACGCAGTCCAAACCCATCCAACTTTAGCAGTTTGGCTTCACTAGAAAATACAGGGTAGGCCCAAAGAAATCTTTGAGCACCTACAAGTCATTCTTCAGCTCCAGCATCTAATGCAAACTGTCATATCACCTGCTGCTTAACATATCTTATGCACAAGCACACTCCAGATCCATAAATGACACCATGTCATAGCTAAAGACAATTATCAACTACATATTAATAGACTGTTTTCTTCTTGCACTTCAGTTCATGAGACTGTGTAATAAGTAATTCCTTTAAAGCAGAGGATACACATAGAAGAGGGTACAAATAAGACTCCTTGTCATTAAGCAGACTGAGTCAGGCTTGGTCTCGGTAGAAGTGACAGAAATCTTTCATTGGCATTTAAATTCAATAAAGTTGACTTAATTTAACATATTGACTGTTGATTTCTATAAAAATTATAAAATAACTAGCAGAGGATATAAGCTTCTATAATAAGACTTAGGACAACTTTATGCACACATTTCCAAATAGCTCTGTTCAGGAGCTGACTAACCCTGAAGGCAACTCTCTAAGGTTAATGTTCCATAAGCTCCCTGGTGATGCTTCTGTGCCCATGAAGATCTGCCATTCGCAGCTAAATTACTTCCTGCCTGTTAAGGTTTCAAAACCTAAGTAGAGCAACGCGTGTCACATGAGGGGCCCAATCCAATATGGAAACCCACAACATACTTGACATGCACACTCAGATGAGGACCTTGTGAAAACATGTCTAGGGCACTTAATAACACACCACTAAGAAAGGAGATACTGGTAGTGCTCAGCCTCAGTAACTTTTTTTTTTTATGGGAAACCTTAGAGTTCTGGTTCAAATCTTAGGATTCAAATCTTTCTTCAATCCAGAAGTGGTTCAACATCTTCTACCTGACAGAAGCAGGTACAGGCTAGCTTCAGTTTGAGTTTGCCTTTCAGCAGTAGTGCTGGAGAGTGTCATTGCGCAGAAAGAGCAAAATGCACAGCATCAGAAATAAGACTATAAAACATAAAGCATGCCATTATTGCTTAACATTTCAGACTCATCTAGCTATGTTCTGGTATGGAGGGCATCAATGCAGGGTGTTTCACTTCCCAAGAAGTGATCTAGCCACCTTCGGATCTAGTCTCCACACAGGAATGTAGCAAAGGTCTGTAGCATGACCATTCTACATTACTTAACACAAAGTGCCACTGTGTAATTCTGTATCTTGCAGGGGAATACATAGTCTTGAATATTAAGACATTTCTGCAAGGCAACTATAAGGACTGCTGTAATACCAAAATAACCATCTCTCCTGAAACATGACAAAATTCACCATTTCTCAACAATGGCTATCATAGGGCAGAGAATCCAATGCAGACTATTCATTTACAGCCAACAGCTAGGTCCTTCCCCTTTTAACTCTGGCATACATGGTGTATGTAACAAGAATATTCTTTCTGCAATTATACATATCTCAACTGTTTTTGAGAAAAAAAAAAAAAAAAAAAAAAAAACACCAACCAAAAAAACAAAAACAAAAAAAAGAAAAACAACAACAAAAACCAAACAACAAACAACCCCAAAAACCCCCCAAAACACCAAACAAAAAAATCAAACCAACAAAAAACAGTTAAAAACACTTTGGCTTGGATACCCATTAAACAGATATTGTTTCTCCTCAAAACTGTCAGACACAGAAGTTTCAACTTCTATTGATATTAAGAGCAATAAAGTAGACTGTTAGTTCTTTAAAACATGTATTACATATTGTTCCTTGAGGAAACTATTTCCTATTTCATGCAGAAGGAGTAATGGATTAGTTCACTCGAACGCTTCTGTCTCTTCCGTCTTTAGAATATTCAAATGCTGAACAGAAAAAATAAATCAGAGAGATGCAGAAACAGTTATTTTAATCCCTGACAACATTCAGCTGGCATTTTGTTTTGTGCTGTTCTGTTTGCATGGTGTTTTTCAAGATGAATGATGTTTTCTTCTTAAATATGCTTTTACATACTGAAACACAAACGTAAAGACAAGCTCATTCCCCAACAAAATGCCCCTGCAGCCAGAATGCAACAAGTACAAAAGTACCATAAGTACTTTGAAATTTCAAATGACAAATTCTTAAACAGCAATTACAGGATCCAGTAATATATGACCTCTATTGGTTAATATTTTTTATGCACTGCAATCCAACTTCTTTCTTGTACCCATACTAGAGACAGCCATAATAAAAACAGAAGACCATCTATTACAATGAACAGAAACAAATACTTGATTCCTCTGCCATTTTGTCATCCACACTACAGAGTTCCACCCCCCATCCCCCCGGCCCCATCATGACAAATCTGGAACAGTGTCCAGCACTACAATGTTTCCAAAGCTGCTTTTTGTAAAAGGATCCAGATTAGAGGTGAGTTTAAAACTCTTCACCAGTCAGAGTTAGAAAGACCCGATTTGAATTTCTCTTTGACATCTACAGAAGACAATTCAAAAGGGGGTATAAATCTTGGGCTACTTCGCTGAAAATGTTACACTGTTGTCCGTATCTCCGTATGTGGCTATTGGCAGTGACAGTATCCAAGTGTCCTTACGCATACTGCAAGTCACTGCCCAGCTGTACAGCAGCGGGCTCCAGCTAAGCCCAGGAAAGTCGAGGGTGATACGAATCCTCGAAGTACTGCTGGCTTGTTGTGTTTATCCTTGATGGCCAAAGAGTGCAAATGCTGGAAAAAGAAAACAAACACTTTCCTTCACCTCACATTTCTTAAATGATTTAATGGCTCTGTCTCCTATGAGAAGCAGTTCAAAACATGACACTTGTATCTGCAGAGTGGTCACTGGATGCCACCGTGCATGAAGCAGACCACGCAGAAGCCACTAACCAGGTGGATTTTAGTAGTCTACCTTGACAAGGACACGGAATTACCCACAAGACGTTTGCTGACCTAGCAGTCTCAATGGCTTCTCAAATAACATTCTACTGATAGGTATGAGACTTCTAATTTGCAAAGCCAAAGGGCTGGGATTTAGCCAATTTTCAATCTTTCACATGCTAAAGGAATGGTTCTGTTCTGAAGTTGTATAGCAACATATTGCTGGAGTAGAAATGACCAAAGAAAGGAACTATCACATTGATTCAGCTGTGGAATGAGCTAGTCAAGTGGATTACACTGCACCACAATTCAGCGTTACATAAAACTGAAGAACTTCTTTAAGAAAATTTCTATATTGATTACAATTTTATGCTTAGTATGCGCCAAGCAGAGAAAAGTAAAAACATAACAGAAGCACACTATATACTTTACTTCACAAATCTAACAGTACAGACAAATAAAAGTCAGGTATACTGAAAAATTAAGGCCACACATGCCCATAAAACTTGTTACCATTATAAGACACTGTTAAGGTAGATACTTCTCATTATACTTTGTTTTGATTCTCTGCTAGCATAAGAGACTTCATAAACTTCTGATAGTTTTGCCATTTGAAATCTAACCTTCTTTTAGTATTTGGAATATAAACATGGTAAATGGGTACAGAAGTAAACAATCTGATGCATAATGAAAATATATAGGGCTCAGGGAAGAAATCAGGTGTACTGATTAGCTATAAAAGCAGGAAGTCCAGCCAGTAATGCTCAGTAGAACTCAATGCTCAGGTACTGCTCTTGATTACTCACATGGCTGTGCCACAAGATGAGGCTCGTCCCAGCTGCTTGGGCCTTTCACTTCATTGCCCTCTGTCTACACCCTCTTTTTCCCCCCTCTACCCATGCCCCCTCTAGCCACTTTCAGTTTCATTTTGTTTCTGAAGTGCTCATTCAGCTATTTTGGTAAAGGTCAGCAAGACTATTTTCTGTTCTGAGAATCACTTCGGTAGGAAGTAGAGGAAAAAAAAACAGCAAAAAAATGACATTTCCTATTGCATAGGATGGTCCTAACCACTCACCAGCAAACACCTTCTGTCTGTGACCTCAGGAATTCTGCAGTGTTTGCTGCACAGGAAGCTTTACCAGGGGACAGGAGGGTTCTCATCACATCTAGCCCACAGCCTCGTTGTTGGAGTACAGGCTGGCGTTAATTTGGGTCTGAACCCTCTCAAACTGATCTTCCAAGAAGACAGTAGGCACACAACTAGTCCTCATGACTTCAGCTGGACTATTCACACCAGGTTCTTACCAGTGGGCAAAAACGTTCCACTGTTTGGCTTTAAAAATAATATAAATCTGGATTGTCACAAGCAGGAGCTAAAGAGGTTGCCACCAGCACTTTTTCAGACACGTGGATGCATTTGGTCTCTGGTAATGATTTTGTGCTTTGCATCTTAAGTAATGAATCCTCTTTATGGGTTCTGTATTTACTATTCAGGCTAGACACCTGTATTTATTATTGAATCTAGATAGTTTAATTTAATTGTAATGGAAATCTTAAGATTATCTTATATTTAAAACTGTTCAAATTTCAGAAATGCCCCCATGGGCATTTGAAATCCATGGATTTAAGGCTAAGGAAATCAAAATGTTCTTAACGCCATGTAAGTAGTTAGTACAGATGATGCAAAGTACCTTAGAGTACCTACGACGTTCTTGGACCTCAAAAAGAGTAAATTCAGATCAATTTGTATTATACTGGTAGGTGATTATATAAAATGCATACACATATGAAAACAACGATATGCACACATAAGTATTCACAGACAGTTCAGGAATGTCTGGACTGCCTGTTTTGGGCTCAGTTGTGTTCAAACACACATGTATAATAAAGGATTTAAAACAAACAAACAAACAAAAAAAAACAAAAAACCAACACCACACAACATTTTTCACAATATACTTTTTACATGGCTACTGAATTTCTATTTCAATGGAGGCATTCACATCACTGTAGGCTGTAATGACACTGAACAGTGCTTATTCAAATATTCTCGCTGAAATCAGGTAGGGCCAGAATGACAAACAATTAATTCTAGATGAGAGCTACTCATATAAACAGTCCCAGAAAACTCAGCTGGACTAAGCAAGTCAACAATTTTGACAGTCTGGATCTATATAAACAAGTACCAATACACTGACCTTAAATTAACAGCAGCTCTGTGCTTACCATGCCTTTGCTTAATGTGAGCTTGATATGTTAAGTGTTTTGTCTTAAATCAACATCGCAAGACTATCGATAGCTGAAGACAGCTGTGAATCCTGACTCATACAAAACAGAGTGAAGGTTTTATTTTAGCTTTCAGGCAAAGAGAGGTCATCATTGTTACTTTCTCTAGTAATTTTTCTCCTCTTTCATTATTCCATTTTAGTACTTTAAGTTATTGCCTGCAAAAGAAATTAGAGAATGTTTTCCACATAATACTTGAATACCTGAATTTAATCTAATGTATTCTTAGCAAATGTGAATTGTCACAGATTGCTATCTTTTAAGTAATGTTTTAAAACATCTTGTTATTTGTATTTTAACATCTACATTTTGAGGTCCAGTTGCAAGTGTTTACCATAGAAAACTCGGTCAAGCTGGTGTTTGACCTTTGACAGGAAGCTGCCCTCACTCTGGCTAGTCCCAACAAACTAGGCCCAAGACAATAAGCTGCTTTATAGCTATTAGCTAGGCCAGTGTGTTTCTCCAGGAAGACCTCAAGCTGAAAAGCCAACACACTTGACAACCACAGCCAAGGTACCAAGGGCCCTAGCACTAGACATTAGAAAACAAATGGAAAAGCACACATGGCTACATCTGGAATCCTAATGGGCCACCAATGGTTCCCAGCTAAAGGAAGAATTACCAATGTTATTTTATCATCCCTTGTGCTAACTTAGCTGTTTATGTACAGCAATAAATGATTTTTTAAAAACATATTTGGGTCATTATGTCATATACCACCAGCAAGTACGATTGTTTTATTGCGCTTGGAGTCAAAATACACTGCTATACCCAGATGTGAGGGAAGTTCAAAACCTCTAACTTCTTCTGTATTCATTCCTGTTGGACAAATGGATTAAGTTTTTAAAAGGGAAACTGAGAATTTTTATGGCCTGTACTCCCATCTCACTAGTAAAATTGGCACTGATATTTTCCTACAGAAGTTTGCCTTGCCAATGATAACATTAAATATTAACTTAGTAAGCAAACCAAAATTTCAACCAACAGGAAATGCCACACATTTTGTTGTCAAAACATCTTCATCCTCTTCTGTCAAAGCCACGATATGTTATATTAAAGAAATAATACTGATGTGCTTTTTTTACCCAAACACCTATTGAAATTCAAGGCAAAGTAATAATTACACTGTGGAATGAAATTAAAATACATATATATTTATTAACAGGATTAATAAAGGAGAACTCTGCAGTTATGGCCCTGAATTTGTATGTGCAAACCCAAGCTTTTCCAAAATCTACAATCAGAATGTTGTATTTCCATGTAATGAAACATAGAATTTCTGTAAAGACTCTTGCACAGTATTTCTAATCCTAGTTCTATGGCATTTAAACATTGAGATTAAAGCAGAAAAAACAAGCTAGATCCTTTAGCATTTGCTGCTTGAGAAAAATATCAACAACTCAGTAAACAAACAGCAAAAAGTATATTATTTTTAAAAAACATTGTAATAATTTAAACAAGAGGGTCAACATTTGTTGACAATACTATTCTAAAATTGACTATATCCCAACAGTTTAAATCTACATTTATCAACAAAACATTTCACAACTTTCCATTCCAAAAGACACTGAAGGTATTTGAAAATAAGTGCAATTTAGCAAGTGACAACTGAATCCAATTTCAGTAAATGTAATTCTTACGGACTTACATTAGTTTTAATGAAGGCCGGATCAATTTGTAATCAAAATGAATAAACAATTCTAAGAAACCAAGTTTTATCTTCTTCCCCTTCCATTCTCATTCTCATTTGTTGCTTGCCCTGTTGCACTTTTGCTCTCTTTTTTCACTTTTGTGGTGGGATCAGGGTTGGGGGGAACAGTAGCTCTCAGCTAAGCAAACCATTTCTTACAGAATAAATAGAAAACTAAGTAGAAATACACCAAGAATCTACAATTAACTCCAATGTAGAACACAGAGGTTTCCATGATCTAAATTTTTTAGTATCATTTAACATCAAGCTGCAGCTGAACAGAGCTGTAGTATTTTTAAATCTAGCTAGCTTCCTAGGAAGATTGCTACGAGTGTGTACACGCTTATGACACAGGTTATGCTACAACTGTGCCAACCCGTTCACAGCGAGTCAAGGGCAAACCCAGTTGGAAAGACTGCTGAGAAGCAAGTGATCCAAAATAGAAAGACACTATGATAAACGCGTGCACATCCCAGACACACAATGCTTATGGTGATGATGCACTGAGTAACGTTTTCAACTACATTATAGTGAATCAAGATGGATGAACTAGTCGCTAACCTATAGATACCTTCCATTAAGTTAGCTGGGAGATATCTCAGAAGATTTTAGGGATTCTTCTATCAAATAACTGAAATTACTTCAGCACATAGTGACTAAGGAAGAAGCGATTAAGAAAGCTATTTGCAGAGAAGTCAATACTAAAAGTAGCTTCTTTTGAAAAGAGTTTTGATTGCCTTGTTTTTCTTTTAATATGACACTAAGGGTAACCCTTATTTGCCATGGAAAAACAGACGTGAATTTGATACCCTGTACTTGTTGATGTGTTTTTAAAGCTGACAGCAGAGTGCAGAATGTGAAATTTCCTTGCTTCTGCTGCCACATGGCAGGTTAAAAGCACAATTAAGTAAACAGCTAAATGTTTCCCCTGATTTCCAGGAACAGCAGAAATATGTTAAACCTAAAAGAAAAAATACATCCCAGCAACTGATCTCTAGATGCTGTAAAGTTGCTTCAGAAGCATCTGTTCCACTTTCAAAAGGTACGTTAAATAGGGAAACAAAATACTTAAAAAAAAAAAAAAAAAAAAATTCAATTCTGGCACTGCTATAAAGCACCACATCTCTGTATAATGTAGTGCACTATATTTATAATATTTAACTTTGAGATGTTAGTATATATGTGTATATATGTCTATATGTACACATATATGCATACATATATTTATATATACACATACCAACATCCGTATTTAGCAATTTAAAATAATTCAGAATACCTTTTCCTTGCTGTCTTCCCAGATGTTTTTTTACTTAATGAAAGAAACAGAGCAAGGTTTAGAGAACAGCTTCAGAGAAACACAAAGCACACTGACAAATACTGAAAAGATAAATAAATGTTTTCGTACTCACGTAAGTGATACCTTATATATGCTAATTACTCCCTCATGTTATCATTAGGAAAACCTGATCCTTGACAAAAATAGATCTAAAAGATATTTAAATCCCAGGAGACCTTATATCAACAGAAGTGAAGGAAAAAAAAAATAAATTATGTACTCATTTTGTGTTTCATCTGCATATTAGTTCATATTATTATTTTCTTCTCCCTTTTCTACACTCCCTGCCTCCATACACTACTTCCCTTCTTTTTAAGGGGAAATGAAATGATTGATTAATCTCAGTATTTGCCACATTCACTTGTGCAAAACCCTATTCACCTTAAGCACAATTCCTTACATTAAAACAAGTTTTAAATAACATAAAAGGCTTTGTGAAAGTACGTCACAAACAGGAATTTCATCAGAGGCAGATACTTTAAAAAAAAATAAATATCAGATTTACGAAATTCTTACTGATGAGTCCTGTTCTTGCTGCAACAGTATTTAGATTTTCAAATAAGGAAATTAATTCTAAAAGCATAATTTAAATATCCCTTTCAAAAACACTGCTAGTATTTATTGGCAGTCTCCATTATAATTTTTAGATGTATTTAGGAACAATAATGAGTAATTTCTACAGTTGCTCACTGTACTCTCACAAATCAATTAGAAAACATCAGTTTCTAATTTTATTGGCCTGGCATTTTTCACAATAACTACATTTTATTGCGGAAAAAATGTGTTTTCCCTCTAGTGACTATTTGGCAAACATGTGTTGAGTATTTCTACCATTACAGTGGCTCATTTTTGTTTACTTCTCTACGTCCCAGTATCTCCAACAATTTTAAAAAGAAGGTACTCAGCTGGCAAGGGGCCTTTTTAACAGCTTGATACAGCACAACAAGCTATTTCACACATTTTAGGTGAGTCACAAAAATGGTGATCTCTTCAAAGTGTCTGTTTGAAGAGCTGGGGTGAACGGTTTTGAGAAAATAATTATTTAGAAGTACAATCCCTATTAGACAATAATCAATATTTTAAACCAGTGCATAAGTATGTTTTTAAAAGCAAAGAGATATTTGCAAATGGTTATGAAATACTTCCACATGTGATCATATTTTCACAATAGTGGTGACTATCAAACATTATATTGCACATTAATTTTTATTGTTGAATAAGATACTGGAGCCAAGAATACTGTAGACTGTGAAGCACAGCCTGTTGCAGCATATTTCCTGGCCAACTCTTCATAGCACAGATGTCGGGCTGCTGTCCCAAACTATTCTACATATTTACTGGTGCTCTCATTTTTTCATATTAGAAGTCCTGTATTTAGCTGTTCTCCTCAGTAGCATTAACCAAGCAGTTCATAAAGTCTGTTTTTAAATGCAGCTGCAAATATCTAACTGCTTTGTGAAGCTACTTGTTTCGTGTTCCCCTTAAGATCAGCCATCTGCCATTAACAGAGACTAAATGGCCTGTGACTAGCTTGAGAAGGTTGTTCAAAAGCCAACTAACATCTTGTTTCAGAGGGTACTTTTGAAGCAAATGTCTAATGTCAAGTTTAAATATAGGTCTATGATTAAGTATGTGGAGCCACCAGAGCTTAAATACGAACACTGCCAATACAGTGTCCTGCTAGAATTAAATTCTAGTCTTCCAAAGACTGAAGTGTCATGAAGCCTTTAGGCAATATTAATATCAGACACCAATATAATTTCAGCAAAGTAATCACAGACCAGAGCTTCCAGCAAAGGTATCTCCACCATAACTGAAGACTTCTTTAAAGTTCTCAGCAGCCCAAAACTGTTCCTACTAACATCAGTGGGCACACAGGCTAACTTCACACATGTGAACTGAAATCAACTGCATTCCAATAGAATTTTAGAAATAAAAACATCCAGGTTTAGAGTTCAGTATCTCAGGACAGCCCCAGACAGTGTATCTTACTGAAGCCAAGAGTGTCCAAAATATGAAGGTTTATAAAGTACTAAACTTTGCCATGGGTGTACAGCTGATTATTGTCCAGGTTTTTTTACACAGACCAGTGTATTTTTTGGAGGCAGAGAGTACTTCATTGGCTAGGAGAAAGGCAGGAAATTTTTCTTTGGCAGGTTGATTTTTTTTTTTTTTTTTTTTTTTAAATTAGCAGATGTTTGAAGCTGCTCCAAGGTTTGGAATGTTGAATAAATCCCAGTGGAGATAGATTAGTGGCAGAAAGCAGGTGAGGTGGTCAAAGGTGGATGTAAATACAATTTATCAGATGACTCCGCAATTTGTCACGTTGGTATCACCATTGCACATGTGGCACATATAAAAGCTTTGGCAACTGAGAATGAACATCATTCCTCTAGCCAATGTAGTTAGAGAGGAATTGTATAGCAAGCCAGGGATGTGCTACCAATAAATGAATCAAGAAAAGTCCTAGAAAAAATTACTCCTTAGTTTACAAAAAGTCTACAGCGTGCATCTTTGCACTAAGAAAGGATACGGGCTGAGATTCTACTAAAAAAACCCCAAACCCCAAAAGACCCCCAAAACCAAAACACACAGCACCACCCCCCCCCCCCCCCCCCCAAAAAAAAATGTTCTTCCATAATTGGCAAACTAAGCTAGGCAAACATCAGCTCTCAGACTAAGCATGAGTCACAACATGACCAGTTTGTCAGGTCAACACGCATCTGTAGGTGAAGCTTTCTACCACTTCTGATTGAAAAAACATCCTCCTCTGCTGGATGATTTGCAATTACCTCAGTTATATTCTCCCCTTTGTCAGCCCCAATACTACAGCAAAGCAGTATATCCATGCAGAAAGTCATGGCTTATATCTTCATAATAAAATACTGTATTTCTTCTCAGCAAACAACCAAGAAGGAATTTATCAGTGTGCTCTCTCTCTCTTTTTGGCCTCACAGACTACCAGGAAAACTTCAAAGGAGCGGACTTTATCTTTAATATGCTTAATGTTTCCAGACAAAAAGCTGAATAAAATCAGGGGACTGAATGCTTGGTCATTAAATTAGTTACCTGAGAACACTGGGTTCATTTGTGCATCAGTGTCATCTTTGCTGCACTAACAAAAATGTGAAACAAATTCCAGCAGAACATACATGACATTACTACCTTCCGTGCCATATGCTAGGTATACCGCTTTGATCTTTTCTATATCATAAATACTTAGCAAAACATATGAAGAATTCACATATATATAAAGATTACAGTATCAGTTCCCTCACACACCTGCTAGCCAGAAATATGGGCCTCCATGTAAACAATTGTCTTCCTGCAAAATGAATAAATTAAATTTATCAGAACAGTAAGAAATACTGAAGTCTGTCTCTTCCTCAAAGATAATAATTAGTCTAATTTAATGTTACAGCCCTAACACCATTTTATCCATCCATACAAATAAAAAGATAAGATGCTCTTAAGTTGTGATGAAATGCTATAGCATCAATGTGCTAATGTAGTTAGGACTGGAAGTTTCCCTTCTATGAATGAAAAGACTATCAGCACCAAGCAGCACACACATACATACCAGGAGTCCTGGTGAAGAGGTGGGTCTGAAGGAAGTCTCTCTTCCCCTCTCTAGTCCAGTTCAGCAGAGGACTCTGGTTGAAGTCCAGCTGATACAGACAGTTGGGAATTAACAGAAAGGTGTTCTCAAACAAGGTTTCTTTGGCTTTGGAATCAGTTACCCCCGATTGTCTGAAGTGGCTCACATTTGATGACTGACTTCATCTGCTTGTAGAGACTATTGTTTGCCACTAGAAATTTTAAGGAGGAAAGCTGGAATTCCAAGTTTTCTACCTTAGTAGAAACAGATTTTCTTAAGTAGCACTACAAACTGATTATGTTAATTGCAGCATGTTCATACAGTTTTGCTAGACTGCATACATTGTCCAATGTTTAACAAACAAGCAGATAAGCAAGATAAGTAAGTGCACAAAAATATTAGATGCAAGGGTTTTTTCACCCCGCTAGCAGTGGTGGTAGCAGCTATCACCCCCAGGGCCAGAACCTAAGGTAGATACCATCATTGAGCCAAGAACACCAATGCTCCTGTCAATTTTAGGATGCAGCTATACATATATCGGTTTGGAAAACCTAAATTCAAGAAAGATGATAAATTTAACTATTGTGAGGAAAATAGTGTGTAGCTGAGTATACAAAACTACCAAGACAGGTGGAAAACAAGATGCTTGGAAGCGTTGGAACTGTTACTGTATCAAAGAGCTTCCTATCTTAGGGACCCTTCTCTTGTGGGGTGCTTTGGGTCTTTTTTTTCAGTTCAAAAGATCAACCTGGAAGTTAGTGTTCACTTTTGGGTTCTCCATAATTTTTCATTCATGCCTCAAGGTTATGGAGTTACTTTATAATTCATAAGATTCTTCACACATGACAAGCAAGAAATAAACATGCAAAAGGAATGTTGCATTATCTTGTTCTACCTCTAGGAAAAAAAATGGAACAGAATTGTGAAAGCATCACTATTATGTATTAATGAGATACAGGTCAAGATATTTCATAACTAACTCTCCTAGACAGGATTTCAAAGAGGAATGCATAACTAAACATATCTCAGTGAAGTACAGCGGTAGCAGTGTTCACACTGTATGCTTGCTACATAAGCTATTCTTACAGTGCTCCACACAGCACTTCAGAACTGAATCCTCTTAGAAGTACACAACAGAGATACTAGATGATGTCTCAGCTTATATCATTTACAAAATGGAAAATAAATTACAAAGTGGTATTGACTTGATTTGTTTTCATATATTTCTACTTAGCAACTGCAAATGTCTTCATGGTCCTCTTCAATAAACAAACAAAAAGAATCTCTTAACAGTCCAACTCTCCTCATTCATTGATCAGTGGGATGTACTCAACTTTATCTTTGCCCTTTTGAAAAAAAAAAAAAAAGTAACCCCCAGGCTTCAAAACAAATTATCTTTCTTTTATTTCTGACAGATCTTCCTCCTCATATCCATCTCTTTGCTTGTCCTGTTGTCCATTAAAACTTGTATGCCTTAAAACTTTCCACTTCCCATCTTCCTGAAATAATACTCTTCTAGCAGCCTGAACAGTGTGTGCCAGAACAGCACGTTGTCATTAAACAAACAAAACCCCTCTCTACGACACCAAAAATCAGTTTGTAAACTTATGGCAAGACAGTACTGATCAATATAATATTCAAGCTTGAAAAACAAAAAATGCATCCTGAGTGAGGAAGGAAAAAATTACATGAAAATATGTATACAGTAAAGTATAAGCATTGATATTCTAAGCTAGGAGCAGTAATTCATGTTTTCACTGTTAAGAGTCAAAGAAAGAGAGCATGGAGAGTTACTCTATATTCTTAATGAATTTACCCTATAATTCAGTGAGGCCCAGATTTTTAGTAACGAAACACACGACAATGCCAAGATGCAGTTCATACTTCTAGCAGAGAGTCCTTTGCATTTGAAAAGTCATAGCAGAGTCCTCTGTATGGAAAGCTTTTCAGAGATGTCCTCCAAGGCAACAGCTGAAAGTAATATGATAAATGGAAGGGTAATGCCAGAACAATCCAGAATGACGGGTAAATGCTTTCAGGGCAAGTGGCAAGAAGCAGGTCTTGTTGCAGAAAAAGTTAATGCATTGCATTGTTTTATATCTTGGCCCACCGAAGGACGTGGCACAGTGTGAAGAAATGTACATTGTGCCAAAAAGAAATTCCGTACTTCCAAAGACCAGTATGAATCATGTGTGACATCTTTGCTTATTTCAGCTCCTATGTAAACCTTAATGCATGAAATACATACACAAAGCTGAGGATCTCTACTATAACGTACTAGAGACAGGAAAATATTCTACTGTGCTCTGCTTCTGCAACAGCACAGATTACAGAACTTAGTCTAATTACTGTTACCACTGCAATTTAATAAGCCTACCTCCTGAATGTAGTAACAGTGCTCTTAACCCCAAAATATTTTAGTAATTTTAATAAAAATGAACTATTGTAAAATAACTATATATCTGTATCTGAAACATCCTGTAAAACCATCAATGACTGTGGACCCACATTTCTTTGTGAAGATTAAAGGTGTGAAAAGGACTATTAATAGATGTGGACTACATATTTTTCTCATTTAAGTGAATTCTGAGCTTCTTTTCAGAAAACAAGAGTAGATCATGCAATGAACTAATTCATGCAAGAAGAGAAAAAGAATGCTAATAGAATTTATTCATTAAAAAATTACTACAAAATTGCTTATATAACTTTTCCAGTTTCAAAAAATAATTTTAAATACAGGGGTGGAGATTTTCCTAGTAGTACGTGGTTTTCATAAATATTTTGAACACTTTTCTTTTCCTCCCAACCTTTTTTAATCATTATGGCTCTAAAACCCATTACTTTCTCAGAAGGCCAAATTAAATTACCTTTTGATGGCTGAAAGTTGGCATATGCAATACAAGCTGTGCTTCATTCAAGTCCTCAGTCAGCTTGGGTACTTGTAGCATTTTCATTATGCTAGCATCTAGAGTAAAAAAACCCCCAAACTCAGGGCTCCTAGTGCTAAATAGCCTATAGACATAAGGGAAAGAGGGACCAGAGGAGCCTACAGTTCTAGTACATGAAAGCCACTTGCCGTGGTTTGGCCTACCTGGAATGTCACTAAGACTGTCTTATCACAGAGGTGAAGGACTGAATGGAAATTGAAACTATGGAAATATGACTAGGTCAGTAATGGAGTGCAGGTGATGCTTTGATTGAAAGGTCCTGCTGCTTGTGCATATCTGGCTTCAGAAGAGTACATAACTGAATTAACAAAAATTAAAGGAAGTAAAATGCAGTCTGCAGACACATAACAATTGTCCCGAGATGCAGATTTTGGACATACTGTGAGTTATAAGAATATTGATGGGATAATTACATGAATGGAAAGATAAGAAAATACATTTTTCCCTTTTTTTGGCGTTCCATGCACTGCATTCTCACTGGTGCAGTATACACTGTGCATGAAGAAATACTGATCGCAAACAGCCAACAGCCACTCATCTGTGAGCTGTTTAATAGAACCAGGGCTGCACAGACTCCAAACTAATTCAGGTCTGAGATGGTTTAAGTCCAGATAGAGCCTTAATCCAGAAGAACTGCACGACTGCAGACCTCTGGCTCATCTTTAGGCCAAGTGCCTTTATGTCCACTGTAGTGGTCACCAAAGTTTTCTTTCATTGCTCTATTAAGCCCTCAGTGTACATTCTTATGGCTTAATTTACCTGTTTCCTGTGGCTTTGCTTACTGGGGTTATTCCAATCCTTCCTCTTCCCTATCCCAAGTTACCCTAGGTAATTAAGATCTGATTATCAAAACATGATTGGTTCTGGCAGCAAAAAAGGGTTCACATAGTTGTATTTTTTTCTGGGAAGTGAACCGTCTCAAATTCTGAGCCTAACATCACAAATCTGCATGTGCTACTACTCTGCTAGAAACTTCTATGACAGTTTATGTTCAGGCAACTCACAGACAGATTAAGTTAAAAAAACATAATATTGCCCTACTTGAAAACTAGAGGAATTCAGAAAAGTAGACGATTCCTGAGAGGAATTTACTTGTGTTGCATACGCTATTTGCACCTTTATATATGCTCCCGGAACACACCACCAGTGAACACGGATGCTTGCTCCCCTGTCATTTAGGGATGCAAACAAATCTACACACATGAAAATTTTGCAGAGGCCAACCAAAGCTGTTTCATTTCAATCAGTATATTCAAATCTCAGATCCAAAAGTCTTATAAGAGATTACAATTGTAAGATTACAATCTCTGACACTGTAGTCTAATCAAGCCAGTAATAAAGAAGGTGAAGTCAAAGTATTTCTCACATGATCCACCTCTCAGAAACAGTGCGTACTACAGTTTGTGTATGTCTGCTCACCAGGAAACTTGCGCTAGAAATAGCAAAATGAGAAAAGGTTTGCTCCTCTTCCCCTCTCAAGCTCAGAACCTTAGTGCTGTAGAAAGAGACTTCACCAAGCGCGAAGGAATATCAATATAGTGTGATGAATATTAATATAGTATGACAAGTATCAAAACTGCTTAACTCCTTTGTCATTCTCAACAGCCAGTCTCCTCAGGACTAACTAATTGAGGAATAACAATATTGTTATTTAAGACTGTTTTTCAAACTAAAGCTGGCTACTAATTGGATATAATGCAAATAACTTGCAATCTCAGTCTCCTCATGCTGTTTCAATACACATACCCCCCAAATACACGATTGCTACTTGGAAACACTTTGCTTCATCTAACAGACACATCTTGCAATTCAGCAAGTCTGTTGTTCAGTGGTCATTTTGTAATAGAACCACATAAAAGATTTAGTGTGCATGATTTTTAATAGGCACTTTTAGAATCACAAATATAGATCAAAATTTATATGCTTATTAAAGCCTCTGGACATTTATTGAAAGTAAAGCATACGCCTAAAAACAATGAGCCAGACACCCAAAATGACTGTTTTACTGACTTAGATAAGTGTTTTAGAACTTAGTGATTTAAAACTACTTTTTACAGCAACAAAAGAAAATCATATTCTTTTGAGGAACTTGCAAAAGATTAGTTTAATTTTTACATTCTGTAAACAGACAATATTTAATCTGTTTAAAATTAAACTCAGAAGATCAATCAGATAGGCTTTTGAAGGGCTCAGACACTGCAAGTAGTTTAGCATTGTACTTGCAAGAGATACAGCCAGTTGTTTGACCACACAGATATCATTTAGTCTATAACTTAAACAAGCATTGATAAAGTTTTTTATAAAAAAAGATGCTATCAGCAAAACAAACACAGTATTTTGTACTACTTCAAAGCTTATTTATAATGTGTTTAGAAATATTCAGTGGAAACAGGAAAATAATGTCTTGATTTTTCTAAACTTTACAACATCTGCTTTTACTTACTTGCAGCATTGTAAAGTTCTCTGGATTTCAAATGGGTAACTTTTTTCTTTTGTCTGGTCCCAAATTTGGAAGTGTTCATGTTTTTTTTTTTTATTTTACCCCACACAATTTTCTATTTTTCACTTACACTTACAGCCATATGAAATCTCTGCAGCCTTCTAACAGTGGTAAATACTAGTTAGCATAACTTACATTTTAAATAAGCACATGAGAAACCTGCTAGAAATAACTCTCTCAGATGACTAAAATTCCTACATCTTTATAATTTCCCAATGTACATATGTAACCAACTCTTTTTAACCGGATATGCTGTTTGTTCATACTACTGTCTCCTAGCCAGGTATAACCTGCAGAAAACATTCTTTTCAACAAATGTGGTTCTTTTCACTGGTTTGGTTTGTGGAAGTGACTACTGCCTTCTACAACCAAGGGGTTTCTCCTTTAACATTTTTTCCGCCAATAAGAAAGGATTCAACCTGTAATCCTAGACATTAAGATGTAACAAACGCATCTGTATCACTTTTAATGGTTTACCATGAACTGTTTGAAGATGCATTATTATATATAGCTTTATTGATTCTCCTCCACTATGAAAAAATTAAATCTGTTGGTGATTTAGTGAGAAGTCATATCTGAAGCCTTCAAGTATGCAATCACACATTAGTTGATAAATACACAGTAACATCACAAGTAACTTACTCCACCTGCTTAGATTGGAGGTAGACAAGCTACTCCTGCTCATGAGTTACTTTCTGGCTGTGTCTAGGCCAATGAGCTAGGTGCCTACTACAGAACATTTTATGTTAACATGTATCTTGGTCTCCTGATCACCCAGATCAGGCTGATGAGCTATTGCATGGTCTGGCTCCCATCTGGGCTCATACTCAGATTTCCCTCCATCAATCAATAGCACCTGGGGGGACAGCAGGAAGGAGAAAGGAACTGGTAGAAAGCTGCGCCTCAGACCACTGTTGGGATACATGGCTGCAGGGTGAGGCAGAAGGCTTAGTTTGTGCGCCACTTTTGCTGCAACATGAGATGAGGTCAGTCAGACATGCCCAGATCCCAGATATTGGAAATGCTTCCAGGTCTACTTGCTTAAACATAGCTTCTGTGTGCCTGACAAGCAAAGGCAGTGAAGACAAAGATTCCCTGTATAGTCCTTGGAAAAACAAAAGCATGTTTCCTGCTGTGCTGTAAACTGCTGCATAGCCTTGATGCTTCTTTTTCTTTTTCTAATTCCATAACAATAAATGCTTAGTTTTAATTGTAACTTTCCTCTTGAAGCCATTATTTTTCATACCTATGTCTAGAAAAGCCAGTGAAACATGGGATTTGCCATTGGCAACGTGATACATACAAAGATGTAGACTTTGTAATGTATTTCTTTATAGTGGAGTGGAGGTGGAACTAGTCTTCTCGACCTAGCCATCTCAGGAATTGACGTGTACTGGGTAATTTTATATCAAATTCACATCTGCACCCCAAATTCTCCTTTTCAACCAGTTTTCAAAGCTTGACTCGCACACAGGATTCCCTTTACCTCAACCAAACCTATGAAACATCTGGACTTTTTAATTTTTGCCAAAAGTGGGTTTGTTTGAAAGTTTTATTTTACAAGTCTTTGCTTAACTAATGCCACACAGTAGTAGATTTAGCAACGTCTGTGCGAAGTTCTAAGCAGAACTTTCATACAGATATGTACCAATGGGTAGGTTTAATATTTTTGGTGCATTGTTTACCAGGTTACCATGGTAGAAAGTTAAACAAAACACCAAAAATTTTAAAGGGAAAATCCCTGACATGGGATCACTGCCACAATGATTCAAGAGCTAGAACCATACCGCAATTTACACTCAGATATCCAATAAGCATTTTAGAAGGCTGGTCCCTTTTGGGTACTCAAATGCTATTAACTTCAGTGACTGTCAGGGCAGTCTCTGACCCCAGTTAAGGAAGATATGGGCAAGACAATTCAAAATTTAGATTCTCAGAAATGCTTCATACTTTCTGCCTAAGACATCTGACAACACACACTAGAATCTACATTTTGGTATGTTACAAGTTACATAGGTAGATGAAATCCATTTCTCTGCTGCATCCTCTATATGTAATGCACTAAGATCCCCTATTGCCCACCTATCTGTGGACTTCAGTTCTCCATCCTCAACTCATCAGCCTGAAATCTTATAGGCAAAGACTATTAGAGCAAAAAGACAGTGTATACTCAAGACTAATCTTAATGCTTGAGGCACTTCTCCAAAAGCAAGGAGGTGTGGAATTCATTTCTAGGTCCAGTAGTTTCAACATTTTTTATACATGTTGTAACCCAAATTCCCATTAAAACAGGAATTCATGAGTCTTGACAACATATCAGTGTGCCTCAGTTATGAGGCTAAAAAGCCATACTCTTCTGTATTCATCCTCTTTGGCCAAAGTCCAGCTGTTTGAAGCTGCCAGAAGTTCCTAGCTTGTCAGTAGGAGCAAGAGAGATAAATGTCATCTTCTGCATTTTCACTTAGATGGGTCCCCTGTTCTGTTTATTGGGAATAACAGTACCTATTTCAAAGAACTGGATTCTGCTCTCAGAGCATAGCATTGGCTTACTTTACAGATATGAGTCCTTCTTTGACTGAGTTACATAGCAAATAAGTAGTGTCATGCATTTGAAGAAAACTAGGCGTGAAATCAACCGCTTGACTTCAGCTATGCTTAAGATGCCTGTTCAAGCCAGCGAGGGCAGGAAAAAAAAACAAAAAAACCCCAACAAACCTTGAGTGAGCAGTCACAGTCTTGGTAAGCTTGTCAATGTCTCTCCCCCACAAGGAAATAGGTGATAGAAGTCCTCTTCTCACTACCTCAGTGTATACCAAGCTGCACTTGAAGACCTCAACTCAGTTCAACCCCTGTGATGCCAGAGGGGATTTGTTGCCCTCACGTAAGTGAAATAACGTCCTTTGATCAATTTGCAAGGTGTCAAAAGAATCAGGGGAAACTTCTTAAAGCAGAGAAAACAGCTCATTGACTGAAGCGTTCACTTCAGGCATCTCCCCCTTTCTATACCATGGGTGTTGCCAGAGACAGCCCCAATTCTCCAGTTTTAGCTCCAACTCAACACGTGGCATACTAAGTAGCCAGGATAGTAGTGACCTTTAAAAACTCACCCCTCTGTGATATTATTAATCAGCCTTCTTGTTCCTCAAATAAGTTACAGATGTGGACTTGCACAGGTAGGAATATAACTCAAAAGGCTGAAGGAATGGAGATAACTTCAGATTTCAGGAACATAAATTACCAGTTCTAAGCTTCAGCAAGACTGATGGGGACAGCTCAAAACTGCTAAAGGTTCAACTTACCATGAGGCCTCCTTGTGCCAGGTAATCCTCCGGGGCATGGCACTTCTAGCTGTCACTAAAGATTCCTGGACCCCTACTTCAGCTGACCATTGCAAGATGTCTAGCTCTGTTTTTCTCCACCTGCCCATATGAATCCCTCTCTACGTTGATCCATGCAGAGAAGGGAAGAAATGGTGAGGAAGGAGGGATCTGAAAAAATCTAGCATCCAGCAGAACATGTGTGTAGACAGAAGTAGAAGGTAAGGGATGGTAGGTAGAGAGTAAGGTGTAGAGCACAATTTATCTCAGCTTTGAAAAAACTTTAAGTTCATTAAAGGATGGACTGATCAACCACAAAAAACTCTACCAAACAACTTGTGGGACATACCTTTTAACAGCCCCATGATCTTTGTGATGGACCTTGAGAAATGCTTTAGGGTAGAAACAGATCAGTTTTCCCACTGCATGGCCCTCTTAAAACTTCCTTTCTTTCCCATCTGTATTCAATGTCCCATTCTAACTGGCTGTACAAATGCTAGAACAGCCACAGAGCAGAACAGCAGCTGAACTAGCAAAAGAAGCCAGAAATGCCAACTTGCAGTCCACTGCATTTATTATTAGACAAGCCTCTTTAGTCAAATAAGCCATGTAAATGAATGTGAACAAACTGTGTCCTCTTAATCATTTGATTGTTTATTATGTGTAAAGAAGGGGATGCCTAATCACTACTGTCACCAACTACTTGTGGCTGGTCAAGTTCAATAATGAACCACATTCTCCCTTGTGGAGAAAAGAGAACTCCCTGAATAGCAAGAACTTTTGATTTTGTGTTACTTTACTTATTTATTGGTAAAAATAAAATCTCAGATTTTTACTCAAAACAAGCATGGAATAAGCAACTGATAATTTGTTTCCCATGCTTGGGTTTAATAACTCTATAAGTCTTGCTTCTCTTATACTGGCATCACAACCACAACAACATTAGAAATTCAAACTCAAGTTTGTATTTGGAGCCTTTCTCAGGACGGAACTCGAAAGCTTAAATCATGGGTAAACATTCTTCTGCCAAATCTGTTGCTCCCCATTCCCTACCACCCCTAGGCAAGGGTAAAAGACAGAGTTAATTTTTAAAATTAAACAAACAAAATTTGGTCACTTAGTTTCAGTTTCTTCTGGCATTGATATCTTGTGGGTACTATATCAAGCCATGAAAAATAAATAGAAGGGAGCTGAACATTTCAAACACTGTCAGTGAACTTTTTTTCTAGTTCAGTGAGGTTAATAGGCCTTTTAATTTACAAATTCATAAGAATAGGATTATATTTGGTTAATATGTTCCTTAGATACTCATAGAAGTCTCACTACTAGAAATAGAAATTAGTTCCTCATGACAGAGTCAGGATTAGTTGTAATAAACAGAAAAGTCACATTCAAACAGACTTCAGACAGCAACAGCTAATTACAGCAACTAGAATGTACAAGCGAGAAAGCTGTGAGTTTGCAAACCTTTAAACAAATTAGACTCCAGCATGTCAGCTGGTCGAGAATCCATTCAAGCAAGTTAAAAATATGCACAAGTAGTTTACAGGACTAGGAATAAATCAATCATTTCATTTTGGGAACAACCCAAATAAGTTTCAGATCCTTCACAAACTTCCTGCATTGCAGAAGAGATGGACCCATGTTGTGTTACTCTGCCAATTGTCTACATCAAATCTTCATATCCAAGCAATATTGAATTACAAGGTTCAGTGTTACTTTTAATTATACATTTACTATGCCTTACCTTGTAAGAAATATGTTACACAGTGTATCTGTGCATCAACTGAAAACAGGAAAACAATCTGGGAGTTCACAAAGAAAATGTGGGGCCTTTGCTGTTTTTTTTTGTAGGGCTTGTTTGTGGTGGGTTTTGTTTGGTGTGTTGTTTTGTTTTGTTTTGGGGTTTTTTTGTTTGTTTGTTTGTGTTTTTTTTAAGGGTGGCAAGCACAAGATATGCAGTGCCTTATTAAAACATCAAGGCAGTAAACAATGAAAAAACTAATAAAGTAGGAAGTTCTCTATCAAATTTTCATCTTGCAGTGTGAACCCAGAGGAAGAATTTAACTTGCTGAACATTCCAATTATTTCTTCACACTAAGAGAAGCTTTGGTCAGTGCAGCAAGCTACAGTTCTCCTTTGCACAGCTATTTGTCGAAAAAACATTTTATTAAAAGAACATTCAAAGTGACGGTGTCAGCACAAACAGCTTCCATTCCTTTCGTATGCTTTTCTAAATGTCAAATCAAAACATGGCAATGTGATTAAATACACTGGTAACCATAGTTTTATTACAACTGCCTTATAAATCATGTTATAGCTAATTAATCTAATTAACAGTCCTATGTCCCAGATACATTACAGGAAAAGACCAAATCAATCCAGCCTTGAAGAAACCACTAATATGTCTCAGACGCTAGTCCTGGATTTGCTGAACGTTCATTGAATATTGACCTGCTGTGAAAATATTACTATACCTGCTGCTTTTATGGGACTGGATTTTGCTTGGCTTTTTTTTCATTAAAAGAATTTTAGGAACATAGAACTTAATGCTATAAACTAAAGATACTTTGCTAGCAGCTTACAATTTCAATGATAACTAAGCTGACTATATGAACCTCTTATAAGTTTTAAGATTCACAGGTTGAAAGTTTAGTATTTTTCTGCTATGTACCCTTTTCATCTGTCCAAATTAAAACACTGGAACACAAATAAAACCACACTAAGTCCCTTGAAACTTGGGCTGAAAAGTCTCACATTTTCAGAAGGTAAATAAAGAGCATGTTGAAGCACAGCAGAGTTTCTAATGAGTTAATGTAAAAAACCTCATGCAAAAGCAATCCGCATCAAAGCTAGCAGGCAATACCCTGACAGTCATCCATCAAACCAAAAGTCCCCTTAATAAATGCCAATTATAGGGCAAATATGCACAAACGCGGATAGCATAAGCCATGGGATCATTTCCTTCCAAGAAAATTAGTGACCAACAAAACACCCATGCAGTGTAAACTACCAGCCTGCCCTACAGCAACACTCACTCCTGACCGGAATACTAACTACTATTATTATTTCACTCCTCTTTATTTTATTTTATTTTGTACTTTTGCAAGAGTTCGGAACCACACAGAATTTTGTTTGGGGTTATACAAATTGTGAAGGAATTTGTATAGAAGTCTAGCATAACTTTTTAAAAGCCATGACATGCCTATAATGTATACAGAGTCTCTGACTTCCGCCGTAAGCGAGCCTTTTTCCTAACTTAATCATACTCAAATTTCACCCCTTTTAAAGATCCTGATTCAAAAATGTTCACTCATTCTCCACAGTCCACAAATTTATACCATCTCTTCCTGTGGTATTATATGTGCATAAATTAAAAAAGAATGGTCTTGTATAAGGACTGAAAACAGAACATTCCAAATCGCCACCCCCCAAATCTAACTTCAATTTATGAAGGAAAATGTTTGATACAATATACATTCCTATAAAATTATCATTTTGTGTACGGATGGGATGTTTTTAACTTCAGCAGAGTTATGTTTCCCAAACCTAAAAACAAGGGGTAGTACAGCATGCTAAAGTTAAACGAACAATATTAAATGCTTCTCCACTGTTACGTTTGCCATGCCTCTGATTCCTTTCAGGCCCTTTTGCTAACACCTTCTGCATATCACACCTGACCAACGTTTTTGTTCTCCCAAGAGCAGATTTTTTAGATTTATTGTATCCGATATACAGTATACTGAAAAGTAACACATTTTGTCATATGGAGTGTCAGAGGTCCATACCTTGAGGTAACAGTTGAGGTCTAAGATAAAAACATTATGCTAATAAGACAAGCAGCTTTGCAAGAAATACTTAATACTAGTATCATGACAGAGAGAATTAATTTCTTAGATGAAAACACATTTGCTGTATTTATAGAAACAGATTAGAAAAATGCTACATTATTCCTAGTTTGACGTCTTCTCTAATTGACCTCTAAAGTGACATCTTCCATCGTACAGGCTGGCCCGTGCTATATTCATTTATTTCCATCTTACCTGAAATTATGATGAATGGTCTGAGCTCCATTCAATTATTGAAAATGTGCAAAGAAACAGAAACAATGAAACTGGCAAAGTGCTCTGCATTCTTAGGAACAATTTAGGCTAATTAGCATCAACTTCTCCCCCATTCATCATACCCCTTTAGAAATATAAACAAACTGTCAGCTCTAACCTAACAAACAGATCACTGAGCTACTTAACACAAATTATTCTTACATGAAAAGCTCCTTCTCAGGCAATATTCTCCTCTAGGGCATCTGGGAAGCTGAGCTATTAAAATTGAAGACATATGTTTCAGTCAAACTTAACTCCCAGATTGTAGTGATCGCTGTTGTGACAGTTTTCCATCAGCATGCTGCTGCTGGCCATGTACTACAGATTTAAACAAAGCAATGTAACAATAGACTTCAATGATGCATGTTCATTTAGTACAGTATCAATGCCACCCAATTAGCATCCTACACCTAGAAGTGGAGCTATTAAAATTATTGCTTAGGTACAACTCAAATCTCAGATTTCATCCTGGGTTTCTTTTGGAATTACAAGTTCTGTATGTTCCTGCAAGCATGCAGAATGCAGGAGCTATGCCAGTGTCAGCTGTGACAATAGTTTAGCAATTAAAATCAAGCTGGAGAGGCAATGCTCTATAGAGACCATAGAGGGGAGCACTGCTGTCACTCCTGGGTTCTAGCTCAAAGTGCTCCATACATGCCACAAATAAAAGGACAGCTCTAAGCTAAATGAAGACTGGCAGGTTTGCAGAGCTGAATTCTTCCTAAACACTGTGCTACTTTGAAAGCCAAAATGATAGCGAAATACATTCTTCTTCCCTTTCTCCAAAATGCAGAAGGAACTAAATTTGTCCATACCTCATTAAGAGATTTTTTTGTGCTAAAGCTAAGACATTTTTCATCACTTATAGTTCACTATCTGGTGAAAGGAAGAAATAAACACTGGCCTGGAGCTTCCTGTCTCACAGGTAGTCTGAATTTAGTTGTTTCAGCTTTAGGTGAGAGGAGGAAGGAGGATCCTCCTTTAACTTCCTGATTTGGCCCTGTTGAAGAACAGTTCAGGAAGACACTCCCAAATAAAACTTCATTTGCCAACAGGCCCTCACTGCTGGCTACACACATACAATTGCTTTTTCCCTTGGATACAGAACTTCCAAGGTCTGGAGGCATACAATACAGGTGGGAAACAGAACAATTAGATACGAGGTCCCCAAACACCTCCATGGTGATACACTTCCTACCAGCAATGGCAATACACTTTCTGAATCAACAGAGCAAGATACTACTTCTTGCTTCCAAAGAAAAAGTTCTTGCATTAAGACGTAGCCACCTCAAAAAGTGTTTTACGCATTAGTGCTGACCAGAAAGTCTGATCCTAGGAGTGTTATGCAAACAGATTGGTGAGATTTGAAAGCGAGCACCTAGACAAAGGCTCTTGCCTACCTCGTCTGAAATGGTATCACAGCTATGGGCTTGATTGACCCAGAAAACTGGTGATGTATTTCACATTTATCAAAAAAGAATAAAGAGGGGGTTTACAGTGACAAGACTAAAAACCTGTTTCAGACATCATGAACATAAATTGATACTTCACAGTAACAAATCGAGATTTTAAGCTAGACAGAAACACTTGAGATCTGAAGTAAAGAGATACAAGTCACAGCACAGAAACAATATTTAAACTCATCTTTGTAGATAAGACTGCTCAAAAGCTAGGTGCAGATGTGAGAAGAAACACAATTTAAAAAAAAAGAATCGAGTCTCATGAGAATCTCAGCAGGCTGAAGTCAAAAAAGAAATCAAGAATATCTGCCTTTGTTCACACTAGAAGACAAGAAACATCTAGGAGAAAAATCTGAAGGCTGACCCCACAGAAACCAAGCAAAAATAAGTGTTCAAGACAAGGGTAAGGTCTGACAAGTTGAGAAGAAGGATGGAGTACTGCTTCAGCAACTTCACTAGGAACAGGATATTAAAAACCTTTGGGCTAGAGGAATAAGAAGTCTTTTAACAAGACAGAGGCTGGCTTAAGATAAATCATTCTGAACTGTTCTTCAGCTACCCAACAACAGAAGTACCTAAATCTCAAATATCGACCCAGAGAAAGAGTGTATTCATGAAAACTGACCTCTAAGTTACAACACTGAAGTATAGTGTAAAATGGAAATCTTAAGACTGTATCCAGCTCCTATACTTTTCTGGTTTTGTTTCCAATGTCCACTTAAGAAAAACATGAATAACTCTGCTCTGGAAACAGGGACATGAAATTAGATTCAAAGGGACAGAGCAGCACTGAACAATTCTTGGGTATTAGAGCAGAAACTGGAGGTAAACCACAGACATGGCAAGGAGAATGCCACTTGAAGAGCCAGCAGTCTTCCCTGTGTTATGAAAAATTATTTTCTAAGGTGGAGGTGTTTTATACCAGACAGTCTCAAAGTGCATCAGCAACCAGCAGTTTTTGCTACATTACTGAAAAGAACCCAAGGGATATGGATATGCTACCTAAATACTAAGTTGCATATTCCAGTTCACCTATTTTTTTCCTTGGTTCAGCCATTAAAGACATTTTCCATATTTGCATCTAAAGAGCATTATGAGGACACAAATGATCACACAGATCTCATCTTCAGTTTCAATTACTGTCTTGACAGCTACAAAACTGTCCTTATTTTTGAGAAGCTATATGCATGTGAACATAACTGCCCTGGAGCCAAATAAAATAAATATTAAATCACATATCTGGAAGTTACTTCCAAACTGTCATCAGACTTTCATTGAGCTATGCTGAAGTCCAGAGAAACTTGCACACTGTATTTTTTTACCATTATGTTATATAGATCAAGTGTGCAACATTCAAGGATTAGTTTATTATTTACCAGTGAGTTGCTCTCACGTGACTGTTATTTATTTTTTTCCTAATATTTTCACGTTTTCTGTTGGTTCAGAGATGTTTTCTTCCTGGTTGCAGGGCCTTTTTAAGGCACGGCATCAAGTAATAGAAGCAGACAGGAAATAAGCGTTGTTGCTCTCCAGAGGATGATTAAGCAAGTCTGCACAAGTTCCCCCAAGTTCCCACAAACAGGCTCTTATGTAACAACATATGTTTTCAAAGATATTTTCTCTGAGCAGTGGAGAGTCTCCATGGGAAAAACATAAACTAGGTTTTATAATAAACACTGCAGAACATGAAATAACTATAAAATAAAGAGTGCTATGAATGAAGTAAATTATTAGATACTTAAAATACTATAGCGACTGATTCTCATTTACATTCCTCAAAATGAATCTTGGTCAATGAAGTACCCGGGTCCTGCAGTACTCCTTACGCAAACAAAGTATATTCCATGTTCCTTAGAAGATTATCTGTAATACTCTGGGATGAGTCCAGATGATTGTTTTAATGCAAGTAGTCCAGATGACTTCAGCAGACTGCTGTGAAGAAAGCAGGATCCATCCTTTTCCTCCCACTTATGCCCAGAGCAGAGGTCTTTTAACTTGAGAAATTTTTTTTTTACAATAAGTTTCCTAACATTTCCTTTGTGTCAGATCTTTCCAGTATGTACCATCATTAGATTATTCAGTACAGCTATGGATAAGGTTGAAGCCATTCAGTATTTTTATTCTTTGAAAAATAAACACACACATTATAAAACACTAAGATTTTCTGTCTTTCCGTAATTTTAAAGAAAATTCTGAATCGTTTTATTACAAGAATTTTATACCTACAGAAGTAGTTCTTTAGATTCGCATAAGGAAAATATTTGACAGGCCAGCATGAGACGTGAGGATAGACTACAATATACTTTGATTTTTCAACCAATAAATAAAAATTTTGGAACGTGAACATCAAAAGAGTTAAACTACACAGCATAATATATTAAGTTTTCAAGTTGCTTTAATTTCTCTTATTTCACTGCCCATTTACAAAGATTTGATATTGCAAAAGTAGAAAAAACAGGTCAATCAAAAATGCCAGAGTTAACTATGCTCTCACAAACCAGGACCCCAAGCTGTGTTCCAGCAGAACATCTTGTATGCTCTCAAAGTCTGCTAGCACTAAGTCTGATTTCTATGAACCATACCATGCATTTTATTTTCACATTACATGGACAAAAGCTTAGCATTCTGTGTACTAAAAACATTGCCCAGATGTGTAAAATCATACACAGCTTATCCTGTTATTCCTAAAAATCAACAACTTAATATTTCACATGAAAAGAACACCCTTAACTTTTTCAACTAGTCTGGCACTGCTGCCATATACTGATTTTAAGCTTTTTTTAACTGTTGTTCCCAAGACATGGAAGAGGCATATAACACAGGAGTTCTCCCAGACAAAGCAGAAATTTTCTGCCTTGCAAAAGCTGTATGGTCACCACTGAGAAGTTCACTTTATTTCCCAACAGCAAAGTGAGAAATCACACTACAGTTAAAAATCCAATGACGATTTGCCATCTTCTCATGCGCATATGTTATGTCTTTTCAATATTCAAGTATCTTGAAATAAATATACTTTTTATGATTTACTATTCCTGCCTACCTGATGCATTGGTGCATGCCTATGCCTGCGTGGTTGAGAGTAGGAATTCACTCTGTGGGGTTGCTTAGTCAGAAACTGAACTAGAAGTGACCCAACAGGGCATTTTCCTGGCTATTCTAGTCTACTTTCTAATGCGCTGTTAAAGGACCCAGGTGATAAGAATTTCACCACTTCCTTCCTTCACAGATTGTAGATTTCACTGCTTGAAAGTGATACCAATAGTCATTCTTTCGAGCATGGTGTTTCATTTTCAATGCCTCTCCCTACACATAAGTGTTATTTTTACTCCAAAACCAATTATTATTCAGTACCAAACATTAGCCAAAACAGGTGTGATGAGGATTATGTATAATGTATCTATTTCGCTCTACTTTAAAAATTTGAGCAAAATAATAATAAAAAAAATAGTAAACCTTTCACTCTCCAACAGCAAGAGCTGAAGCCAACTATTGTTATACCATACTGTTTTGGGTATGATTTTGATCTCAGATCTTACTCTTAAGTGACTTCAAGGAAGTTACATAGTGAAACTCTTAGGTGAGAAGTGGAGTGAACAAGCTGCAATTATGTTGATCTGAGCTACTCCTCATTGTAAGAAAAAGAGTCCACAAAGGCAAGAATTGCATCTCCAAAACACATAAAAAGAAGTAATTGCATTGTAACAGCTTTAAAAAAAATGAGAAAAGAAAAGCACTCTTAGAACAGCTCTAGTGAGCAAAACTGACAAGACAACTGCTACAGAATTAGAAACAAAGCTTCAAAGACACATAAATGCTGGAAGGCAAACAAATGCCAACCTATGGGACTGTAAGTCTCAAGGTCTGGTAAGAGAGACTACTTGCTTCATTCAATTGTGCAGAAGTTTGCTGTCGTCCCTTAATACACATCTTTCCCAAGTAAGGTAATCACAAAGGGACAAACGGATCATAAAATAGATAATCCAAGTTATTTTCCTATCATCTCTGAGGTCTCACTTAGTACAGCCCTTAATACATTATTCACAATAAAAATTAAGGAAAAAAACATAAAATTTTTTGTGTCCCTCTTAAACCAAACAAGATGATCCAGAGCTGAAAATCTATGCCTTCCAGGTCTCATGAGCCTCTGAAGACAACAGATGGAAGCACTGTAGGTTAACAGAAGCATCAGGAAAATCCAAAAAGCTGCCAAAGCATTGCTGCTCTTCAGTCAGGAACTGCAGAGCTGCCAAAAACAGGTGTCAGGAACAGAGAACTGACAACTTGTTCAAATGCTTTCCAGGCTATGCGACTCATGATTCTCGGGGCAGTTGAGCTCCCTAGTTGGGCCTACAAAATTTGAGAAAGCCAAGGGTGGAGAGGCAGGCCCTAGGCCAGCTTCTAGACTAGAAATCACTTATTTGTGTTTTAAAACACAAAGCCGGTCGCTCAATGGGAGCGGGGAAGATGGGCTCAGGCCAAAGCCTGTTTACAGTTCCACCCCAGCTGACAGATGTTCTTTGAACAAGGGAAATTCCTGCTCATGTATTAAAGGGCTATCTAATGAACATGGAAGCAAATGGGAGTCTTCCTACCAAGTTCACTTAAGTGCTGCATCAAATCAAGCTGTCAGATGATGCAGTGACTGTTATTCCTAAAATTTCAGTTCCTATATTAACACAGATGGACTCCCCCAGCTTAGTGCATCCATAGGAAGAGTCAGGTTTGGGGCCTGAGTAAATGTACAGTTTTTGTTTCTAAGCCTGTAAACTGGTTATTAACAGATCTTTGCATGCATGTGGATGTTCATTTAAGGGTAATTGAAGCAATTCAGGTAGTGGATGCTAGTTAAAAATTGGTTAATCAAATAATATTGGTTAAAAACCACGTAGTCAGCTAGGAACTTAAGGTGCTTTTGGCATTAAGCACCAGCCAAAGGAAGACAATGAAATTTGTGTTTTCAGTTTAGGTTGACTGATCTGTGAAGCAGTAGAGGAATTCTAGGCCAATGTATCTTCTTTTGTCTCAGATATCTCTTTCTCATTTAAATCCTGCCATACAAGCAGGGGACTTAAGCTCCAAAATGAGTCACTGAACAGCCATGATATCCCCTATTTCCACATGGTCCAATTAAGAAAACAGCTCCCAAAGTCACTGAAATGCAAAATTACAGACCACCAGCAGAAAAAAATTGTCTTGAATGAAGGAACAAGTTCAGGGCCTCCAGTAAGCTACCTTCACTATTTACGGTTGTAATATTGTGAAGAACTGAAGCAGATTAAGCAGAGAACATTCTCGAAGCCTTAACCCTGAAATGGAAGTAATTATTATCAGCCTGCAGAAGTATCCCACAAACACTCGAAGAAGTGTCCAAGAACAGCTGGTTCTTCAGTTCTGCTCTTCTGTGCAGTGTGTATACCCCACCAGCCATGACTTAACACGTTTTCTTCTAGAATTGACACCTTGGCTGATTTAGTGGGCACAGATCCAATTCACAGTTCTTGTGGTTTACACTTATCCTCAAAGTGCCATTTTGAAAATGCCCATCAGAAGGAAAGATGCAATATAGTTTACTTTCTGTTGCTTTACTGGCTATTTTAGTGACTCTACAGTAAGCAGCTTGTTTCAGGACAGGCAAGTGAAGAACAGGAAAAAGTGCCACCGAAATGGATGCTATACTTGACTCAATTTGAAGCTACTGTTTTGTTTGAGCTTTTCTCACTATTATCAGAGGAATGGGCGTTTATCTTGGTCTCAATATCCCCTGACTCACTACACACCTACGACACTTTCAAGGTCTGAAACTGCTGTTTTGTGGCTAAACCCTTAAAGAACACGCTAAGAAATGCTGTATGCTACTGCACCTACATTAAATTCTCTGCCTCATTTGTGCAATGCACAGTGGGTTAGGCAGGATCCCTGAATGCTTGAGTCACAGACAAGGTAAATACTATTGAGGTTCCTCAAGAGCCAAAACCCAGAGGACTCAACTAAAGAGTGGCACTGAGTCATGCCAAGAAAAGGGAGAGACTCTCCCTTCAGTATTAGGCATCCAAGTTCTCAGCAGCTGTCAGGCATCTTTCTACCTCCTATTTTCAACCTGCAGCCTCATCCTGGAGACAGATGCATTAACATTTGTCCCTCTTTTGAAAGAGCAATGACAGTGATTGTACCCATAAGCCAACAAGTAACTGAATTATAACATCAAGGCAAGGGAAACTGATTCTTTGCCTGCCTCTACCAAAATGGATTGCCTTTATCATCTCCAGGAGACTGCCCTAAATGCTAGGCTACAATAGAAGAACTGCAGGAGGCAAGTTTCTTCATTCCCTTCTGTTAAAACCAGTCCATTTTGCATAATTAAAGATCCACGTGATCAAAGGCTATATACTAGTGGAAGAACCACTTGTGGGAGGCAGGAAGTCCGGATTATAGTCTCAGCTCTAAGGAAACATTTAACACTTAAATTGGAACCTCCTTCCTTGCTCAATAGTCATGCTTAGTCTAACAAGCATACTACCCTTCTTGGCCCTTAAATATTTCATGCAAAGGCAGTCAATACAGAAGGCTGAGAGCATGAGCTGTTCACCACAAACTTAAAAATGGGCACCATACTACCCCAACGCAGTGAATAATTCAGGCTTGAGTTTTCACAGGCAGAGAAGGAGCTGAACCCAAATCTCTTGCACCACAGTCGAATGATCTAACACTGAAGAGCTAGAGAAAGCAGATGCAGGACAAAACTGTGGGGGACTATCTTTCTTCCCACCATGGTTTATAGAAAGTCTGATCTTATGAAGCTGCTCTAAACACATCTGCTGAATGGAGCCCTGCAGAGAAGATTATGGATGCCTACCTACACCGTTAAACCTAATGCAGCTTGGACATGAGTAAGTCTACAAACTGAACATTTACGCCTAGCAAATACGACTATTGAAAATTGAGCTCTCATTCAAACAAAAACTGAAAGAACTTTTCAGAATCCAAAAATCAGGCACCTAGTCTACAAAAACAACTTGAATTTAAATCCTAAAGGTCTGTAGCCCTTAGACTCCATTTGTTGCAAAAATGTTTACATCTAGTATTTCAGCCAAACAGTTCTGTTTTGTTTTTAAATATATGTACATCTGTCACATCCAGGCAGGTAAGTGTTAAAAGCAATGGGAAAACAATAGGAGGTTAAAGTATGCAATGCAATAAGAATGTTTAGCGTGCCCTGACACTCCAGTTTCCCCCCCCTCCCCCCTTCAGGCATCTAATTGTTTGCTTTTCCTCCTACATACAATAATGAAGTGAACTACAATCAAAGTGTGATGACAAATGGTCCCAGGGTTTGCATTCTTCAGAATACATTGGCATTTGTAAACCAAAAAAGATAGATGTAATCAACCACCCTCATACAAGAGAAGGATCTGGAAGAATACATTGGCAAAAATCTTCAAACCACATTAAGCACTAATTTGAAAGTATGTTTGAAAGGAAGAAAGCAATGCATCTAATACCAGTTTATTTGTGTAACAACAACTAGAAACTGAACTTGCTAGACATATTTTGAAAGATGGAAGCAATTAAAATACATTAGTGATCTAAACAGGCACCATACTTTAAAAGAAAAGAACTTTAAACCATCAAGGTTATACATATCCATGTTTTGTTGACTAATCTCACCTTCCCTTGATCTGCTAATATTCAGTACTTATATTACATGGAAACATTGCATCTGTGCTTATAGAAATTCATGAGAGCTAAATCTGTACAAATACATTTGCCTATGGAAAGAGTGTCAGAGATACATTCTCATGAAAAAAAAAACCACATCAGCAGCAGGATGGCAATTGTTCTGCCTCCAACATTAAAAACTTTGACCCTTCTATCCAAAAAACAACATACGGCTCCAAACACAGCAAGGCCAGGCTGTACCATATCATCAACATAACCACTAAATAGTCAGCTTGTTTCACTAGTAAATCAAAATGGACAAAGTACCCTGAGAGGACATGTTACTCATCTTCCTTTTCGTTAATAGTATCTTGACCAGAAGGGTAAAGACTCAGTAGGGGAGCAGGCTTAGCAAGAAGATGAATAATGAAATAGTATTTAAAATAGTTTTAAATATTTAATACTTAAGTTCAAATAAGTCTTAAATTAGCAATTAACATAACCTGCACTGTTTGCAGTCATGTTTGAAATGCAGTACTTCAGATTTCTGGACACTGACAACCCCTCCTGCAAAACAAGATCAAGTCATTCCAAAGCCTAAGCATGAATTGTTAAAAATAGAGGCATCTTTAGATACTCACTTTTGACCTGCTGCAGTCTTACTAGGCCATCACAGACACATATAAGCTTCAGAAAACACTGGCACATGTCTTCATAACATGATACTTCTTTTTTTGCATGCTTTGATGAACAGCAAAATTGTTAGCATTTATAAGCATCATCATTAGCATAACATCAGCACACAGTGAAATGGAACAGTTCATGCCCACAAGCTACCGTATCTAATCTTCTGAAAACATAGACATCACTACAGTGGTTACGGTTGTTTTTAGTCTTGAGGATTTTATGTGCAGCAGAAACTTGGCTATAGAGAAGGATGATACAGAGTTGGAGACTTCCTGATTGATTTTTGATCTCTTTGTTTTACATAAGGCATGGTTCCAATCATTACCTTTGGTGGGAAATTATTTTTAATTACATAAGCCATATAAATGTTTTAAGAGGCCATTTTAATTAATGCTTTTTTTTTTTTAAGAAAAAAGGTGTAATTGGTGCATGTCAATCACTACAGACC
>VFFE01009207.1:5583866-5605639 GCA_008921705.1 Burhinus oedicnemus
ACAGACAAACAAAAAAAAAAAAAAATCTCAATATCAGAATTTTCAAAGAAGGTACGCTATTTGCAGCTAATATACATGAATTTAAAATACCAAACAAAAATTAGAGGTAATACTTTCCTAGTACTAGCATACTTGAATTTTAGGAACAAAACGGTAGTAATCACCCCATGAAACAGCTTCAGCATAAATTAAAAAAGGTTAAATGGTAAAACACTGGAGACAAAGAATAATAATCTACTTGATAACTCTAAAATCACCATTGATACAGTAAGCAGACATACTTCAAACACACACAAGCAGTGCCATCACACTATATTCTATACTATTTATGTTTTAATAGTGAGTCACCTTGCTCTACATGGTCTGGAGCTAGTTTTCAGGAAATTCCTGCTTCAGAGGAAGAGAAAATAAAGTAGTGAAATAGGACTTCAACAGGCAACATAGAATTGGACTAGAAAATATGAACGAGATCACCTTTTAAATATCCATTTAAGGAACAAACTTCAGACAGATCTGCAGTTGTAAATACAATCAGCTATCAGAGAAACAAGTAGACAGTATACATATAACACAAGTGTATCATACTCAGCCCCTCTTTCCAACCCTATTTGACATTTTTGTGATGGCTATTCAAATGCCTTAAGTACCAAAGTCTTCACTTGCACTATAAAACAATTAAGTTCTGGCAGTAATACAAGCTCTACCACATATTTATTAAGGGTTATGCTCTTAATCCTACCACTGTTGATGTGAGTTCCAAGAGGAATGAAGAACTAAAAGCACATACACCACTAATATACAGTATATTATTCTTTCATACTATATATGCTTTCATATTTCCCAAAATATTTTTATCTACCCATGATTTAATAGGTGCTCAAAGTTACACAGTTGCCACTGAATTCTACTAATAGCTGTGTGAGTCACTAGGATGTAGTTTATTAACAGATGTACATTCTTGTTCAGAGTTAGAATAAAAATGTACAGTGAAAAGTCTTACTGGAGAGGGGAGGAAAGCTTAAGGAGGAAAACTAGAGGGTTAAAAGGAAAAGAATGTTAGGATAACAAAGATATCTGTCATCTCCAAGGCTGTGTTAACTAAGGGATTCAAGAAATATTTGCTTATATAGTTAACACCATAATATGAAAATAAGAAAGCCGAAACCCAAGTAGTCAGTGGCACTTAGATCTCCAAACTTCAAGTGTGCAAGTAGACGCTGTGCAAGGTGATGGTATCTGAGTGGGCACTGCATCTGCAGGTGCAGGACCACCAAGGTCAATATCTAGCTGCTTTCCAAACACAAGGCCAAAGTTCCAGGTGTTCAGATGCACTGCTCCAGCTCCACCAAGAACACAGTTACACTATATATCTTCCAAACACAGAACTAGGGTTTTACTGAAGCCAGGGAATTTTTACCCAGACACCTAGAACATTAGTGACAATGTTTGCAAGTAATATTACAGTTTCTATGAGTGCTTATAAAATTTTCATAATTATTGTGAAAGTTCGTAACTTCCAGACTATGAATGGCTCAAAAGCCAATTTTCTTCCATGTTAATCTATAACACAGGCAATATTCCACGTGAAAAAGTTATTCTTAACTTTTTCAATCAAGTGTTATATAATAGAACTTTTCAACTAATACCATACTTTCCTGCAACACCTACAGCCTGATTTTTAACTACTTCCAGTAGCTTCTTAATTTCAGTATTTTTGTCATAAAACATACTTATCTTCCTAAGAAAAAGACTGCATATAGCAAACCTCCCTGCATGGTTAGTCTTCTGTTAGCACACATGAACTCAGCAACAGCGCAGCAGCCTGAGTATCCTAGTAAGCAATTTGCTTTTGTCTCCAAACAAGACAGCAGAGAAGCACAACACTGCCATCTCCACCTTAAATGCTGAAGTACAAGTATCACAAACAAAAAGATTACAAAATACAGCAAACAAGAACATACATAAAGGCTTCTAAAACTTTTATGAGCAAATTAAGAGAAATACTGTCAGGCAGAAAAATTAAGTTTAACCAACCAATATAGCATACCAGAAAAACATCCAAATCAACAGCCTGGAAGCCTAGAGGGGACAGAGCAAGCGAGCTGAAAATGCAAACTCCCGTCACACTTCCAGCCTCAGCCCCTGCCCTCAAGTGACCTGCATCAGAAAGGCAGAAGACATACTTGAATGTTTCTGTGCCTTGGTTTATCTGTCAGTACTCCAGATTAATACAAAATGTGAAGGTTTTTCTAGTGATGGGTTTATGCACTGGGAAGCAAATGATCAGTGACTCAACTGCCATAGCTGCAATTGGCTGGTTTTTTTCCACACATACAGTCAAGTGGATTATACACTGAGCAAAGTGCAATACGAAGCCCAAAATATATTCCCCAGACCCTAAACTCAATTTATTATATGTCCATCAGCATACTAGTAGTACGAAGAATAATTTATTAAGCTCTTTCTTAAAAAGCAGAGTGGAATCTTCCTTTCCTCTTAATCCTCTCAAAGCTGAGCAAAATCCTTTTTCCTGGTGTGGATTATTTGAATACATATCTTCCTTTAACAGCATTTGTTAAACCTTTCAGGTTACCTGAGAAGCAGGTCCTACAAGGGAAAATAGGGAAAGTGACAAACAGCTTTATTAGCTACCACAATACAGCAAGCAAATTAAATTGATGTCTGTTAAGCTTTGGGTGAAGCTCAGAAGTGGAAGTATTCTTGGCACTCACTGCAGCCTGATAAAACAGGTAAGCAATCCAAAAAGCCAGCTGCTACCAGAACTATTACCTACTCTTCCTCTACTGACTGGGAATTCCTGCCAGCTCCTGCGGTTCAGGCAAATAAACTGACAGAAAACTAACCCTACCAAAAGCAATTAGGTTTTTGTCACTTAAGCTCCTTGGATCAGTTCCCTAAAAGGTGAGCATCATTTCAAAGAGTTTGCTAACACAATAAGAACGGGCATAGATAAATAGCACTGCCTCTCTTCTTCATAGGTCAGAGGAATACTGCCACAGAAGAATATATCATCAACCTAAGCGCACCCAGAATTTGTGCAGATTTTAACCTAGATAGTGACACAAAAGCCACTGAGATGAAAGCATCAAGTAAAATGAGAAAAGCATTCTCGTAGGTAGCCTTTGGCTAAAGAAAGAAACAGGGCTCACACAAGCAAGTCTATCTCTACCAATAATGCAAGCTAATTGTAAAAGCAAATCACAAATGGAAAAAATATGAAATACCAGACTAGCAAGCACCCTTTCTGGTGTTTTAGTTTTGCGAAGTGTTGGCATACAATAACACATAGGACTAACCCAACCAAGGAACAGTTTGGACAGGAAACAAGGAAGTTCAACATACGGAAGGTTCATGCTTAGTAAATAGGGAACTTTCTTCAAGAGACAGCCTATAAAGCTTGGGACTTTATTGCTTTAGGCATCTGAATGAACAGAAGGAACCGAGTGTATATATATACTGGCTACAAGAAGTGTGAAAAAAGCTCAGGCCCTTGATTTATTTGCCTAGTTTGTAGGTATGAAGAAAGGAATATTTAAACGACATACAAGAGGAGAAACTTTGGAAAAGATCACTAATGGCAAATATTTTCCCCATCAGCAGGTTTGATACCATCAGGGTTCTGGCAAGAACAAATGGGAAAACAAAGCACACAATGGTATACAGTCAGGGCATCCTGCCATTTAGGTCCTGCTTGGCACAGAAAATGTTTTAGAAAAATATCTCAATCACCTGATGTTCTACATACAAAGCATGCCCATCAGAGTTTTAGAAAAAGCTAGAGTTGCTGAGCAGAAGCAAAACAAAACAAATGGAACTGCCATTGAATGGAAACAGACCTGGATGAGATGTTAGCACTGTCAGACCATTGCCATCCTACACCCTTCAACAAATGAGGGAGAAACACAAATATGTGCTGGACACTGAACAATGGAAGGAAACTTGTGCTCAATCCAGCCCCAGAAGACAGAGTTCAGCCTCCAACTCAAAGCCAACTGAAGATGACTAATACATATGGGATGCAAGTCTCAATAGAAAATAAGAAATTGAACAAGTCCCAGCTATGACTGAAAGAATAACCGAGATGTTCATAGAAGCTTCTAAGGCAAATACTGACAGTGTTCTTATATCAGTTTCAAAGTCTAAACTAGGAAGTCAAGACAAAACAGCAATGCTGTTAGATAAATGTAAATAGACCCAGACAGAAGACTGCTTAGGTTTTAGCTCACTTAGTACAATAAACTCAGGAGAGGTTTTTTTTAATGTCCGCGGAGTCCGTAAAAACCCTGTTCCTCACCCAACAAGACTACCATTTCCAGACTGATTACAAATAAGAAACTATTTCCAGATATGCACCCCAGATTCTTTGGTGAAAGGCCAATGAATCCATGTCCAAAATACAACATTGTCAATATGACTTTACATACATAACTTGGGGTAAGGAAAGTCAAATACTAAGAAGAATTTTAAGTTTGAGAATAAAAGTTCTAGAACAGGAAATAACATACATTAAGAACACTGCAGCCATGAAAGGATTAATGGAAAAGGATGCCAGTGGTACATCGTAATAGCTCTCCTCCTTCCCTGCAAAGGTTTAAATTTGTTGGACGGAAAACAGTTTTATACAAGACTCCAGGGTTATCGGTTTTCCAAAAGAGATTTATGGTGCTCTTCTACACACCATACAGCTATTTTCACTAAACAATACATCTGATCCAGGAGTACCTGACAATAGATTGCACACTTTAGAAGTACAAATTCAGAGCTGGATAGATTTTTCAGCTATGAGATCTACAGCCTGTTACAGAAATATTTTTTTTCTCCACCACAGATATAAACTGAGAATGTAAACTATAACAGAAATATAATTAATTAGCTATCATGAAAGCCATTTCCTACGGGATTGTAAATGAGCCAGTTTTCCAACATTTTAGCCTAATGTCCAAATGCAGGTGGGGATATCCATTCAAATCTTGTGCAGGATTTCATGGAGATATAATTTAATAGATTGTCTCAGATTTACAGGTAACTTAAAAAATAGCATTTCTAATAGAGTTAGAATCAATACCCTAGGTAAGATGGGATCTTTGATGGTTATCTGGTCCAACCCTTCTCAAAGATGGACCAACTTTGAAATTCATTCAGACTAGACAAGGTTCTGTGTGGTCCATCAATTACTCTTCCTGTATTTTATAACATTGTAGAGAAAACTGAAGCTTTCAATTTACATATGAATTATATATTGTTCATCCTTAATTACTGTCATTTGCCTCCATTCTGTAATAGTTACCACAAAAGTAATTTTTTGTGATAAAGTTTAGATTTTGGAATTTAATATTTACCAAGGTTATTTAAAAATACTCAATTAGCAAAGTAAAATTTGAACTTCCTTGGTATAAAGTGACTATTCTTCCAGTTTAAAACTCTTTTTTCCTATGAGCAGCATATGACAACAATCTTTTAGTTTTTGCTTAAAATCAAGGCGAAATAATTTCCTCCAGTGTCATTATAGCTTTTTTCCTCAGTATGGTTTTTAATCAATTGATGTACTTTAGTCAAGCAAAGCTTCCAAAGTCATTGGGACAGGAACCCTTTACCAGTCTATCCCACCAGATAGAAGCTTACTTTAACCAGTCCTCATTCTATTCTTGTGAACTTCAGTGAGTTGTAATTAAAAATAAGGCCTGTTTTATTCAAATACTTGATATATGCTTTTAGGCACCCAGTTTTAGATACTCAAAATAGAAAAAAAAATTTAAAGTTATTTGCCTACAATACCTTAGGGCACTGCAATGCTTAGAAAGTTGCTGCCTGACTTCAACAGGACACTTCAAAGCACCCAAGCCCACAGCCAGTAAAATAATTCAACAACAGGTCCGTTCCTGTATACATACAGAGAGTAGCCACCTAGAGCTAGCAGTGAGTATGTTGACATGCTAGACACCACAGGATAGCTGATGCAGATCTAATATAGCTCAGAAGAGGTTCAGGGAAAGAATAACTTCCATTGATTTCAGTGGAACAGAAATACCGGTTAGTCTCATGGTTCAGGCACCTCCAATTCCCCTGGAACTGGGGAATGACAGTTCTGAAAATACACATTAAATGTTAACGTGTTAGGGTCCAGAAAGCAAAACCTTTATGCCTAAGGCTGCCCTCAGCTAAAAAAATGAAATACATTATTTCACTTTTCAGAAGACTTGACTGACCACCAGGCCCACTGCATATACAGTTACTCTCTCCCATATTTGATCTGTACTGCTATGCAAAAGATGATTGCAAGATTCGAAGACCTAGAAAGAGAGCAGGAATGAACCCAGTTTTGCAGCCTGGTGAAAAAAACTCTTGGAAAAAATAGGATTTTCTTGGTTCTTTGGTTCTCTGGGCTACAAGCCAAGCCAAGGAGGGTCCCAATTCTTTCATTGGTCTTGTTAATCTCCTGGGTCTGTTCTGAATTGTTCCATAAGACAGAGGCGCCCAATTTTTCTTACGTAGAACGCAGGCAGTCTAAATCTCATCCATAGTCAAAACTATTTATACTATAAAGTTGAATACTGAAAGGTTTACAAAACAATTAGCAAACATATAAAATATGCTCAAGTTTTACAAACAGTTCAACCATCATACAAAATGTAATACGGTGATTTATTCCTGTCTGAATTTAATTTCCTAACCATAGAGTTTGTTGTCAAAATAAAGGCAAAGCAAGCTATCCCTCATTCCCGTTGCACTAGGTAAGGTTCCAGCCCTATTGATGTCCCACTGAAGAGGGGATTTATAGAACACTGACTCTCTCAGTTTTTCAGTTCTTCACAGGTTTTGCAATTAAGGTTCTAGGTGCAATTATACAGATTAATTAAAATGTAGGAAACAAAGATTAAGACTGAACAGAAAAAGATCAGTTTAAGGCTGAGCTGGTAATAATTGTGATACCATCTCTACTTGACTGCAGTGGTTTTCCCTGAAGGAAGCTACCCCCATTCAGCACACAGAATGCTTACAGCTCAGTCTGAGTAACAGAGTAGCATTTAGTCTTTAGGGTCCCTTCTACTTCTTAAGAATAGCTGGAAGGTGCACAGATAAGGAAACAGAGGACTATAGGCAAGGAGAAAAATTTTAGAAAAAAAAAAAAATCACAATTAAGGCAGTTAAAACCATCTCTTCCTCCTCCCTCCCAGGATTATGTCCCTGCTTCTGCACAAGTTGCATAAAACATTCATACCATCTCATGTCTACTTTACTTGCAGGTGATGTCTATCTTGAGGCACCAGAGAAGACTAATCACTCCTGCAAATCTCAGCACACCAACCAAGTCTTCAGTGAAAATACTCAAGTAGCATAAGAAGATTCATGCATGATCAAGAAAAAAAAGAATAGTCAAGTGTTGTATGCATAAGTGATAACATATTACATGAGAAGATGAGTATTTAAATAGAAAGCCATTTTTCTTTCCATTCACTGAAGAAAGTCTACATTGAGATGGAGAAAAAGGAACAGGCTATCATATAATGAAAGGTAAGATCATACTACACAAGCATAAAGTTGTTGCCTAAGTTACTTCAGCCCAATTCCAAGCATTCACCCTAGGACTGCAAGACTAAGCAAATGACTAGTCCAATTAGAATTGTCGTGTCAACTGATCAATATTCTTGCAACACTTTTAAAGAACATTTCTGAATGTAGAAAATATCTAACCACAACACCGTAAAAATGCTTTATCAGCAAAATTTAAAGTTCATTCTACAGTACCCCTTATCTCCATACCAACAATTTTGACAAGTGACATTTTTAGTGGATGTTTAAGGGCTATCTGCTCCAATTTTGTAACCACTTTTTGCTTCTCAGAAGTCTTCAGAAAATACCTGTGTTTGCATTAAGTTGATTTAAAACTCAAGGTTTTTTTCCCTATTAATTTTCAAAAGCCTTGCTTAGAGTTTGTACAACCCTTCTGTTTATTTACTTAGCTACCAGAAATATTTGAATTTCAAGTAAGTACAATGTCACAGAAAAAATATATCAAATATTAACATTCAATACAGGTAGATTATGCATTTTACAGATTTCCCAAATCTATAAACCAATTGAATTTTTACACATACAAATATAGAAAAGGAGTCCCATTTATATACCACTTCAACAGGGGGTCACATTTTCTTTTTGTTCATGTGTGAATTACCAGATGTCATCCTATTTTTATGCAAAAGTGTGTTAATTTTCATTAATTTTTAGAAGAGTCTTTTCCATTTATTTTCTAGAGTTATAAGCTAAGTCCCAAATCTTGATTCAGGAAGAAAAACTTAAAATAATTTCTGCTTACAGTAAGTGGCATCACATAGGTACCACACATTCATTCACTAGGTTTTCATCAGATCCATGCTGTGCAAAACAGTTATTGCCCATGCCTAATATACGTTTGTCTATCAACATTCACCTAATAGTAACAAGCCCTAGAAGAACAAGACAGAATGAAAGCTCCTTTTTCAGGAACAGGATGAGACCTCTTCCTTTCATTCCCTTTGTGAAGCAGAGATCTGACTTTTATACCAGTGTTGACTTCATATCCACTCTTACATGACAGAAGAGGCTCTAAATACTGCAAAGCAATTTAAGCTTTTTCCAGGAGAGGGCTACTCTGGTTCTAACCCAGCAGACCTCAGTCAGATTACTGAAAAATGCTGCATCTGCTGCCTAAATTTAAGGTCTGCTAAGAACAAAACACATTTCCAGCTCTGCTGGCTACATCAACCTTCCTAATCACAAATGAAGGACAACACTGAAAAAACTCTGTCCCATAGAAACGTTCACATGAGAGCTGGGCAAAGGGTATTTTGCAGTCCAAGTGCCAAGCATCTGATTAATGTTTTAGTGCAACCTTTGCATCAGCCTACAAAGAAGAGTATTCTGCCAGTAAAGTAGTATTTGGGAAAAATATATGTGGCAGTGACAAGAATAGCTCTACGTCTATTAGTACGATACTTCAGTTACAATTACAAATGGCAGAATTCCAGCAACTTGTTGATCTAACTAAACACATTAAAAGCCAGTGTTGCCTATATAAACTTCAAAAGACTGAAGAGAGTTATTTTTTATCCCTCAATCAATACATTTTCAACAGGTCAATTTTGATAAATATGACTTGATGAAATATTGAAGACTTTTCCCCAAAATGATGTTGTGTCACATACAAAACCAGCATAGCTATTCACACTATGATGTTAACTGCAGCTTGAGAGAAACCATTACTTATTCAAAACCAGAAAGTAGTAAAAATATTAGCTACTGTTATGTCCTGTTATGCAGTCTTCAACTGATACTACATTTTAAGTTCTACTGTAGTCTTTAACAAGTTTTGGGGGAAGGTATAAATGACATGGTAAATTTGCTTTTGAATTCAAGGAACTTTTAAAGAAGTCTGTTTCCCATTTAGCTCTCCAACAAGAAACAATATTTTCATTTGTAAACATACTGTTTCATAATCAGACATTTTGTGCATTTGAGGGTCCCCTGAAATAAAATCTACTGAACTCTAATAACTTATTTTAAAAATAAAGCAGTACCTTTTCAACAAAAATCTTTCAATACTTTCTGCGCCCCTCCACAATCTAACATATAAGGAAAGATTTTAAGGAAAATTTAATCTAGTGTCCAAATACAACTTTACTTTAAACATGAGGTCATCTAAACATCTGTCTCCAATATATCCCTAGGGATTTAAATCAAAAGTCTGCTAAACACGTACAATCATTTTGAAAATAAATAACAGAACAAATTTAGTCTTGATTATGATTATCATGCTTTTTTAAAAGGAAACATTTATTCTAATAAGAAAAGTCTGAACTAATTTAAACTTTATGGACATTAACTTAGAGGAGTTTCATACTCTAAATACGACATTTCTTTCCATTCACTCTAGTCTCTAACAATATTAATTGTTTTACACTTGCAGAAATCCCATATGCTTTGTTCTTCCCTTTTAGAAATGTCTAATCAATAAAGCTATATTTCTTATCATATTAAGAAGTATACTTTTGCAGAAAGGAGAAAAGTCAGCTGACAAATCAGCGGAAGACTTGTTTCCTTTTTGTCATCTAGAATTGCTATCATCTCACTTCACACTAAGGAAGAATATGCTGGACAAAGCACATTGCGTCTTGATACTTTTCTTCACTGCTTAGAAAAAAACAGTAGAAGCAAGGACTATCTCATTAACCAGTCAGCATTACAGTTTTGCTATGTAAAATTTTTTTACTAACAGGTTGTCCTGGTTCTGGCGGGGATAGGGTTAATTTTTTGGCACGGGACACAGGTATTCCATACCATGTGATGCCACGCCCAGTCCATAGGGGGGAGCTGGCCGGGGGAGGGGGAGGAAGTCTTGGCTTGGGAGTGGCCTGGGGCTTCCCAGGGTCTGGTCGGTGAGCGCTGGTGCGGGTAACCGGGTTTGTGCCTTCCTCCATCAGTGTTAGTGGTGGTGTTTTCCTCTTTCCTTTGCTGTTGTGTTAAACTGCCTTTATCTCAACCCACAAGTTTTGCCTTTTTCTTCCGATTCTCCCCCACTACCATGGGGGTTGAGCGAGCGGCCGCCTGGTTCTTCTTTGCCTGCGGAGGCCAAACCAGGACACAGGTATAATGAATAACAGGCAGCCATGTTTTCCCTGCTTAACTGAACAGCCCCAGCACCATTTACAATCCTAATCCCATTTAGGAGAAAAGAATGAAGCTCTCATCCGTACAACACAATACTTTAGAAGTCCCATTGCTTTGGCTCTTTAACCACAGACTTGGAAATGAATGAAGAGCAGGACTATGAGGATTCTCAAAGCTCCCAGGTGACGCCCCACCTGGAGTACTGCATCCAGCTCTGGAGCCCTCAGCACAAGAAGGACATGGACCTGTTGGAGCGGGTCCAGAGGAGGGCCACGAAGATGATCAGAGGGCTGGAGCACCTCTCCTATGAAGACAGGCTGAGAGAGCTGGGGTTGTTCAGCCTGGAGAAGAGAAGGCTCCGGGGAGACCTTATAGCAGCCTTCCAGTATCTGAAAGGGGGCCTACAGGAAAGATGGGGAAGGGCTTTTTATGAGGGAGTGTAGTGATAGGATGAGGAGTAATGGTTTTAAACTATAGCAGGGTAGGTTTGGATTAGACATTAGGATCAAGTTGTATACAATGAGGGTGGTGAAACACTGGCACAGGTTGCCCAGAGAGGTAGTAGAGGCCCCATCCCTGGAGACATTAAAGGCGAGGCTTGATGAGGCTCTGAGCAACCTGATCTAGTTCAAGATGTCCCTGCTTACTGCAGGGGGGTTGGACTAGATGACCTTTAAAGGTCCCTTCCAACCCAACACATTCTATGATTCTATGATTCCAGATGTCGTCTTCTCAGAATACTGCCTATTCCTTTTGATGAGGAACTCTTCTGAGGGTGAACTAGTACAGCAGTCTAGAGACAACAAAGGCTACCAAGGATATGATCACAGAAACATCTAAAAAGGGTGCTGGACACAATATTTAGAGTGTGCAGCATGAACAAAGCAAACACTCTTGTTGACGCTGTTATGCAATTCTGACAGAACTAGGGTGTATATGCTGTTACAAAACCATGCTGACACTTGTCAGCATCTGTAATAAGGCAATGTTTTGGAAAACAAATTCTTCTAACAACCTATAGACAGTCCGGTGCTTTGGTTTCTACTTGTTGCCACAAAGTTACATTAAGCACATGTTTATACACTATCACATACAAGGCAGCATTGCAAACCTGCCTGTAGAGAAGATAGATATATCCAACCTAAAAAAGGCTAGCGTATCATCACCAACCTCAAGCATTCACAACCTCATGCCTCAGATCCCAAATTCATCTAAAAATCGTGAGAACCATCTTTAAACTTTTGTTTGGATTTTAGATTCTTAAAGCCTCTACAATTCATCCTTTCAAGCTTTAATGCCACAACACTGAGGATAAGGTTTTTTTTTTAATTCAAGTTTTAATCAAACTTTCAAGTTTTGAAACTAAAGCATGTAGCTCCACAAGCTGGAAGAGACAACTATCACAAAACTCATAATAAAGAGTTAAATTTGGGTTCTATGTATACGATTACGGCAGTTAGAACCATCATTTGCGGGGTTTTAGTTGTTTTTTTGGTGGGGGTGGCGGGTTTGTTTGTTGTTTTGGGGGTTTTGTTTGTTTGTTTGGGTTTTGTTTTTTTACCATGCCCTTCATGTTTTACTAAGTTCACCATGCTATCTAGAGTCAGCTGAAGAAACAAAGTTGAGCAATACATATACTAATTTTGAAAATCAAGCCTCTAGCTAAATATTAAAAAAATAAGTGTTGGTAACAGAAAAATAAGTTAAACTTAACTCTGTTGCAAAAACACTTAAAATTAGCTCTAAGAGGAAGTAAAATAAATAACGTAAAGAATTTTCTCAAACTGAAAGTACTGCTAAGACTCTCCTTTTGCTTTTGGGAGTGTTGGTGTTTGGGGACACCAGTCACACATCAGCACGCTTCAGTATAATAAATACAGCAGAAAGCCCAGGAAACTAGGATAACACCCTGAACTGGGAAATGATCCATTGACTAAAGGCTGAAAGATGACCCATAAGCTATGTTTCCTGCCAAAAATTGGCAGATTGAAAAGGATCCAGAGGAAAAACAAAAGCAGCTGTTAACAGTGTAGTTCAATGACTGAAAAGTAGATCTAAAGGCTAATTTACCCATGTTTCCTTTCCTGCTGTATGGGTGGGGCTTCTCAACAAAATTCAGACTTTCTAAGATATAACCATATTTTCTCATCAGAAAAATCACCTCTATAGATGGTTAAAGCTTTAGATGTTTCAGGTGTTGCTGAAATTATATCTATTGTAATGAGCCCCCAGGACAAGACATGCTGCAGAAAAATGGCAGGTACTCATCCTGCAGCCATTCAACTTTCAACACAACCAAAGCAGTTGACCTGCACTATAGACTGTCAGCACAGAAACTACTACTTTATAATGACTGATGTCTAAGACTTTCTTGCACAAATGATAATTAGGCATGAGAGGGTGAAAGCTTCTGATTATAAAAAACAGTATTGATTTATTTTATCCATCAACAGGATGAGCGATGGTTTCCACAGGCAGCGAATGCCAATTCATTTCCTCAGAGGGGAAAAAAAATTAATTACACATTTTCAACTTCAGTTGAAGCAGAACAGATTTAAGGCCTTTATGATCAAGATGCAGATACTTGAAAATACTTAGAGGCATCCCTATAATGGAACTATTGTCAGTGGTCTCCATTCATTGCAATATTGATTGTCAAGAGTTCCAGTTCTAGGAGTTGCATCACTATCTGAAAAGGTAGGTTTTTTCCTACTCACCTTTAGTTCTTTTAGCACTTTTAATTCATACCAACACTAATCACAATACTGAGGAGTTTAGGTTAATATACCCATTTTTCAGAGAGAATTTCAGAGTCAATCTTGTAACAGATGAGTTCTTCTGGTCTCAGTGGTATGATTTTGAGTATCTCACACCCTGCTAGCTTGACATAGAAAAGTAACAAGCATAAGAATGCTTACAAGTATCAGAAGGATATCCAAGGTAATGTCACAGGAACAGAGCTACAGTTACAGGAAAATTTGTAACATCACTTAACAGGCAAAAATCCCAGATTTTCTGCACAGAAATAACAAGAACGAGTTTTTATTTTCCTTTCTAGAACACTGCCACAGAAATATATATATTGCTATCAAAAGGCATGCTTTGTTTCTGTACATTAGGACTGTATTCTTATTGCATAATTAGCCTTTGTGTTATGAAAATTTAATACGGATTTGAACATGAACATCAATCACTAAGCACACCTGATGAAACAATAAACACAGTAATAAAAAGTTTTTCTTTGCCCCAATGTAATCTTTGCTCACAAAAGTTGTACCAGCTTCTCAGAACTGCCTCTGCAGACAAAGCGTTTTTTGCCTAGAAACTTTACAACAGGCATGCTCCAGTGTTAATTATTTTGACTACCTATTTGCTTTTATATGTATAATACATACTATTCTTTAACTTGAAAATCTGACAACAAAATATTTAGGGTGCAACAAATATTTAGAGTTTTTTTTCTGAAAAAGTACATTCTATTAAGCTTTTATGCTTTGCTGTAAGACTCATTCCTGCCAATACTTGAAAGAAGTTAACATAGGCTTACAGCAGCCTGTAACACAGCACTCTTCACTTTGTTTATAGATGGGCATTGAGAGTTTGAAGAGATTTCTGCAATATCACATAAAATCTATGTTAAATTTAAAATAATCAAGACAAAATCCTCACTGTGTGAAAATCAGTAGCTAGTTGCACATGAATTCCACTGGGCTAGAAGTTTACCCCAACTTTACTGATTTATATGTGCTACCTTAGCCTTAGCAACATCTTTTGACCTTTACCAGTGATATATCACTGTTTGCAATTTTTGCAGTTCATTCAAGGAAAGTAAAATTCAGCACCATTGGTTTTGCAGTACACACAGGAAATCAGCATTTATTGATCATTATTTGTTTTATATCTTTAAGCTTTGCTTTCACATATTATCATCCAAAATGACATATGCTAATCTTCTCACCTGCAACAGCCTCAACATACATTTTTATTCATCTTCCACTCACAGGAAAGACCACATTTAGCATCTTATTGTAGTATTACACTGCCATCTTGTGGGTAGTAGAGCAAATGAGTATAAATAACTTCATTACTCACTTTTGAGGTTTGGGGTTGGTCGTTTTGCCAGGGTTTTGGGGTTGGGGTTTTTTTTGAGAAAACGACGTGTTATACTAAAAACAATAGAAAATGTGTAACCTTTCTCAAAACCCTCGTGCTTAGCATACGTACAAAATCTTAAGGATAAGTGTCTTATTGCACACCTGTAGAGGATTCTGGGCATAAGAAGTTTAGTCCCCGTTGGCTAACATGCCAGACTAAATAAAGCCAACCACTTGCTTTCCCCAGTGTTTCTCTTGGAACAAAGACAGAATGGGACTGATGAGTTTGCTGCAGGATGCTCAAACCAACGGTGAGTATCAGAGCAAGGCAACACTAGCTTTGTTTGAAATTTAACCCCTCAGGTTCAACAAGCAGTTTGTTATGAGCAATTTCTGAGTCCACAGAAAAAAATATTCTTCTTTTCAAGGTCCCAGTGTCTACAGAAAGTACAAAGCATAAAACAGGTGTCATGACATGTTAAAGTTATGAAGTCTTAGTTTGTTTTTGCCACCCTTATATAAACATGCAAGAATTACTTCTTCATATCTTAACCCCTATATAAAAACTATTACATTTAAAAAATATGTAGCTTGAAACTCATTTAAGAGTTCCAAATGCATGTTCATAACTTGTCAGTACACTTCAATGACTTGATTGAACAACATCAGTTCACCATAAGCACTACATACAGAGTATTTCATTTGTTCCATTTAAACTAAAACTATATTGCAAGGATATTGTTTCTTCAAATTGCTGTCTGAAAATTTACTGGAATTTTGCTAGCTGTCAGCTTTGCATATTCAGCACAGTGTATAAAAGCCCACAAGGATTTAATTAGTTTCCACTAAAATTAAACAAGGTTTTCTGAGGCAACCCCACAACACTTTTAATTAACGAAGATGTATATGAAGCAAATAATGCAAATCTGTCTTTCAGATTCAGGGATGAATTTTTAGTATTCTCAGCTGGTAGAAAAGGGGAGGCTCAGAGACTGAAAAACGTTACTTACAAAATTAAAGTTTGAAATGCTGTAGTAGGTGGGGAGATACTCTTAAAAATTTCTGCTGGGGAATGTTCACAAGGTAACTGCAACTGCAACATGGCATTCTGCATACCCTCAACTAGCTGGTTGCTGCACTGGTCTGCAGCATGGAGGTACATTCTCATGGGATGAAAAACATTATTTTACCTGGTTTTCAAATGCCCAGGAGACCAAAGTCTCCAATTCAACCATACTGACTTCAAAACCAGCACCAGTTTTTCTGTGAGCTTCCCCAGTGGCTGTTCCTTATTCCCAGGGTCCCACTGAAGTCACAACTGTCCTGAATACCGTATTCCCTCTCTGAACTGTATAATGGTGAAAGCCATAGGGGTTGCACAGACTTAGCAAAGGTATTTTGCATTTTCTTTTCAGCATGTTTTGTAAAACACAGCATTAGGGGATGTTTGTCTGAGCAGAAACAGATAGAAATCTTTCCAAGTCATAACTTCCTGACTGTTCCTACATCCTCCACATTCTTAGGAGCCTACTTGAGGACATTCAGGATATCTGATGTCAGGTTACAGACACTTAACGTTCTTTTGGCCTTCTCTTCACTCCAAGTTCTCCTCACCATATTGCCAACTAAGCAACTCACCTCTGAAGCTCTAAGTCTAACCACAGGTAGCACGCTATCAATTTCTCAGCCTAGCAGATAAAATTGGCTTCACTGGTAGGAGCAAGTGCATTCCCTTGGAGTACTTTAGCTTGTAGTACTAATTTCAAGGAAACATCCTATTTGACTGCTCCCCGCCCTTAGCTTTTTAATATAAAGTCTTTATTAACATCCAAAATAACAAATACAGGCAGTGAGAGGCAATGAGCACATACTGTGGTCTTAGACATTTCAGCCTTAAAAGGCTTCAGAAAGGGGAAGGTTTAAGCACTTTAAAATATTATGGTTTCAAGTCAAAATAGTTACGAGGTTTAGTTAAGTACTTAGCTAGTTGAAATTACCTCTGATTATTTTAATCACACATGACTGCTAATTGCATGGCTTAAAAGCAAGAAGAAAAAGCAACTAAGAAAACACAGAACACTCATCCTAACTTTAATTCCCAGAAAAGTGTCAGCAAAATAATAAAAACAAATTAGTTAAGCACCCGGGGTGGGGAAGAAAAGGGGAAAATTAGCAAGTTTTCCTGCTGTTTAAAGTGCTTCCTGTACATCTATCACACTCATCTCTCCCATTCATAGGGACCAAATAACCTAAGGTGTTTCAGAGTATGCTGGCTAGCGTACTTTGTAATGATGTTCATCTGCCTAATGCCTCTAGTCACAGAAAGACCAAATACTGTTTTTAATGCTATATTTGCATCTGACGGCCTTACTCTGACAATTGGCTTTCCTGCTTATAGATCCGGTTCAAAGGAGTTGCTGCTACCCAGGATAATCAACTTTGTCTACTCCTGAAATAAAACACCTCTCAAAAGAAAAGGTTTGGACTTTCAAAGGAGCTTAAGAGAATTAGACTCCCAAATCCTATTAGATTTCAGTGCAGCTGGAAACCTAACTCTTTCCAAAAAAATCGAAGCCAAGAGGTCCAGACAAGCAGAAGCCCTGCTGTTTCATGAAAATATGAAGAATGGGAGGAAAAAGACCAGCTCCAGTTATTCTTAAAGTAATTTTTTTTTTTAACAAAAGCTCATTTTATTCTGACTTTCTCATGTTCATTTTGCAGTAAGAGAATGCCAATTGTTCATGTTCATTTATTAAATGAAATTAGGAAAAGAAACACACTGAATTACAGCAGAAAAGTACTTAAAGATCCATTCAACATTACAGATTTGAAAAATGTCATCTTTCTATTTATCACCTACTACATATTAAATAAATTCTTCAAAATTTTAACTTAAAAATGTTTATATGTTATTTATTTGCAAGTGTATGGAATCAAGAGAGGTGAACACACAAACTAAATATAAATGAAATTATATTTATGCTACCTGTGGTTTTAGCTAATTGTCTCCATATGCAGCCTTTTGTTATTAAAAAAGCAGAACGCACCTATGCCAAGTCGCAGCATCCTAAAACCTTCAGGATAACTATATTCAGCCAAGGGTCATCTGTGCAGTTGTTTATGATGACATTTCATAATGCAAACTGACTCAAGACTGTTACAAGGATGTCTTGGCAGATTGACCTGGGTATCACACAACATACTTCTCAGTATTCAGTTCCTCTCTATAAGGAAAGAAGTCTCCATTTACTTTGTATGCAACACTATTATTTTAATTTCTGCCTTTTCCATACGGGCAGACAAAACAATGATTTTTTTTGATCCTTGTAAATTATAGAAACAATTCTGTGACTTGAACCCTGCGTTGACTGGACTTCTCAAATAGCCTTGTGAAGAATTGCTATAAATCTAAGAAAATAAATTTAGAGATTCCCAATTTGTTCTTTTCACAGTAATTCTTACAATTTAGAGGGCTTATTTTCTGTTTATTTTTTCCCCCCTATAAATTCTACACAGGCCTTAGTTTACTAATTAGCCACTGGAGAAAAGGATTATGCCTGCAGTTCACTGTACTAGAAGGGACCAAACTTACTAACGCAGTGTCCCAATTACATTTCAAAGTCCTGTTCCTCACTATTGTCATACACCCAGACAAGCAAACAAACCCAAGTATTTTCAATCGTGCTGTTAACCTCCATTCAGGAATCTGAAAGAAGGGAGCAAACTGAATGCTAGCAGAAAGAACATAAGCCAAGACCAAGTAAGACTTTGTTGAAGCAGAGCTTTCAATTTAACATGTTAAATTATGAGCCACGCAGATGCACCCCTTGCTGCAGACATGAAGTAGCCATGAGATCCTGTCATGTTTGAGTTTTACAGTTCAGTTACAGCAGAGCACCATTCAAGTTTCTCTTTAACTTAGAAATACCTCAGACAGCCAATGGTATGGTTAAATCTTTTCCTTTACAATGCTGAATACTTTCATTTCCCCTTCCTTGAGCATGCCAGTGTCTTCCATTTTATCAGTCCTGTAGACTAGGGGTCATGCTTGATTTCTTTCTTTCCCCTTCCCCTGTCTTTATTAAGTCCATGAACAAGTCCTGTCATCTTCCATAAAGCTTCAAAAATCCCTTTCTTTCTGTTCTGACAGCTTAGGCTTATCTCTAATCATTTTCCACTTGACCGAGCAGAATCACTTCTTATCAGATCCTTTTGCATCAGACACGCAGATGCTAAGTAACCTCTCATTTTACTTATGCAGACAATGTTTCTGACCCTTCAATTACACCTATTCTACTGTGCAGTTCATTCCCCAACTACCTCACTACTTTCCTATCATTGTTTTGACAAGGACACCAACTTCCAGCACCTTTCTCACAGCTTCGTACATTCCTTGTGCTTAACTGTTTGAGTTAAGAGGATCCGAACTTCTTAAAAATCTAAACATTAGTTCACCACAATGATTTTTTTTTTTCCAGTTTCCTTCTAAGTACCAAGCTGTGGTACACATAGCAGAGACATGCTAGCATACCTGTAACATTCACACGAGGGCATAAATATTACAAATCACCTACAAGAGCCCTATGTCCCTTTGCAGAGGCAGCCAAAAGCAATACTGGAAAACTAAGTTCAGACAACCAAATACCTCACTAGGATGAAATACTAAGTACACTGTCAACAACTCACACCCTCCATCCTTTCCTTGCTGCTTCCACTTTTTCCATGTTAGATCACCACTTGCCTGAGAAACTTAACCTTTAGACTGAAGACCTCAAAGCTACAGCCTTCCTCTTCTATCACCTCTGTAAATCACCAAGAAAAACACCATTGAGCTTTAAGCATCTGTCAGGCAAGTTTTCAAGTTTGATCCATTTCCCTCTAATACCTTAGAACTCCCACTTTGAGCTGTATGCTTACCAATCCCTCCGGCACAATTTTAGAGTTGTTCAGAACTAGAGAACAGTCCTTACTGGTTTATTTCAAAACCAACGAGTAGAAATTTCTCCACAGATTTAAGGCTGGTGATGGAGCTACAGAACCTGCCTGCCTGACAGGAGACTAAGCACAAGAATGCAAGTATCTTTTAACAGTACGCTTCTGGACTAGATTCAACAGGCTTCCCATATTATACCTTAAAAAAAGTATTAGGTGCAGATCAGTTGTCTCATTGAATTGGGAATTCTCTCACCTTAACATTTGTGCCTACCAGACCAGCAAAGAGTTTTCAGTCTGTCTTTTCCCTACACCACCCTCAAACACACTCATTTTCCAATTCTAGTCCTTCTGTAGAATTTTGCCTTTATCGAAATGACAATGTTCTTTCCAGTGTGTTAGCCAAACTGTCTGTACTTCTATGAACAAAGAGAGCCTGTAAAGAAAACAGGCTACTGCCAGAGGATGGGAAGATACTGAGTTAGATCAATCTGAATCCCTAAGGCACAGGCCCGCAGCTATGGGCAGATAAATCTGTCATCTTGCAAAACAGCTGGTGGCAAAACAGTCAGGACCCCTTCAGGTATGAAGGGCCTTCAACAGGCTAGTACAGATTAAACCTTTCCTTTCTCTTCTAAGGGAAGAGGCAGGGGGTGGTACCAAGCAGAATCTAAAAAAAATTAGGATTTACAAGGCTGCAGGAGGGCTACATAAACACAGTACACTGGAAGGGCCAGGACAGCAGAACTCTCCAGTTGCGCTGTGAGATCTCTCTGTGTCAAAGCAGAAGGCTGAAAACAAAGGACATGCAGAGTCACGAGCATAAAAAGGAAGCGCTTAAATGTGTATTGGTGGCAGGAATGCATAAAAGTGGATTTAGGGGCAGCAGGGGAATTAGAGGGAATGGAGCAGCAGCTCACATGCAGTGTCACGGTCACACAGTGCTCGCCCACAGGAGAATTCTGCTTGCGCTGAAGCATTACATAAGACACAGCCGTATTACCATGTAGCTTTCCTCTTTCTGTTAAGACATAACATGGCAAACAGCATTTTGACCCCAAAAGAGACACTAAAGAACACTTAAAAATACACTACCTAGTTGAAATGCTAACAGGATTCACATATATACACTGAAAAAGCAGGATATTGTGTAAATACTCTCTAGGAGGCAGGCTGACGTAAATATTTCAGATTGATTCTGATTTAGGGAAAACAAACTGAAGACATTAACTAGCAATGCCTTCACTGCTAAGCAGATGCATACGGTTTTGACATTTGTAGTGCACAGCACAAACAGCGTGATCAATTAGTAACCTCCGCATTCCTGGAAGTGTTAGCAAACACCGAAACGTTTCCACTGTAGCCCTGCATCAGTTTCTCCATCAGGCAGCGACAGAGAGTGCCACAGGGAACGCGTTTGAGAAGGGGAACAACACTTTCTGCCCCGCTGGCGAATTGCACGGGCCAAGCTTCTGTCCGAGCCCGCCTCAAGCAGGGGAAGACCCGCTGCCCGCCACCGGGGACGCTCGCGAGGGGACACCGATGGCTGCTACGATTGAAGGGGGCCCGCCTGCCACCCTTATCACCCGAGGGGCTGCCGGGGTGTGTTTAGCGCAGATACACCACAGACCCGGCGAAATGCCCCCTCACCCTCCCCGGGGGGGGCGAGCAGCCGTTACAGGAGTTATTGCCGCGGCCCAGCCGCTCCGCTCCCGCCCCCGGGACCCCCGGGCCGCCTCAGGGGCCCGCCCGCACCGCCCGGCGGGGGAGGAGCCGCCGCCGCGCCAGGCCGTTCCCCGCTGCCGCTCCTGCGCCTGAGGAGAGCGGCAAGGGGGAGACAGCGGGGCTGCCTTCACCTCAGCTTGGCGGGGCGCCGGCGGGGGACGGGCAGACCCTCCCCGCCCTGGAGGAACGCGCCCACTTACCCGCCGAGCCTCCGGCGACGACTTGGTGAGAGGCTTCCTGCAGAAAGCCCCCGGGCTTCCGAGCCATCCTTGCCCGCGGCGTGGCGAGAGGCAGCCGGCGCCCGGAGAGCGGTTGCTGAGAACGGGCCGACTGCGCGCCGGGCGGGTGGGGAAGAGC